>JAPDSC010039995.1:45544-70228 GCA_026290005.1 Latrodectus geometricus
AATTAAAAAAATGTTTTAAAAATAAGGGATTTTCAAATTTATTTTTGAAAAATGAAAAAAGAATACTCTATTCTGTATCATAATGATTACTCACACGTGTATGTGTGTATGTATAAATAAGGGAAATCTCTCTTCATATTTTTATTAGAATGCATTAAAAGTTACGTAAAAAATTACTAGCAAAACTTTTTTGGATTATGAGAAATAAAAATGTTTTAAAAATAACGGACTTTGAAAAATAATATAGAATATTGAAAAATGTTATGCACTATCAAAGATATGAAAGCACGGAGACGTGCAACAATATAAAAGAGGCAGACAGTAGGCATTTTTATTCTTGAGAAAAACAAATCGAAGCAAGCCAATTAACATATATATGCAGATTTTATGACCTACTTTTTCGAGCCCATTCTATTTATTAAGGTATCTCTTGCCCTTCATCAAATTTCGACAATGAAGAGGCTCAGAATTCTTTTGAGGGATGCATCAACACATTTCTTGCTCCGTTTGTTTTCTATTGGTGATTCGGGCACAATCGTTTCTTTTTTATTCTTAAGTGATTGCAAAATTGGGTTACTGCTTTCGAAGGGTTTTGACTTCCAGTAATTGAATCTATTTATGCTGCCTAAATCATTAAACGAAAATCATATAATTGCTCTTGAAGACGCAGCTTAAACATGCTTATTGAACATTTTAAATTGGAAGAATTAATTACTCTCTTATGTTAACTGTAAAAAAGATTAATGAAATATGTTACAAATATAAAAGGTTATTTAAATCCAAATAAAATAATTGTCATTAAAGTTGAGAATTGTTTACTCATTTATCATAAAAACATGCTAAAAAATTTGTTTCCTATTTTTAACATTTTTATTTTTTTAATGATTTCGTGAAAATATTTTGAAAGTAATTTGAAGGAGATTTTTTTAACAAAAGTCATTCGATTTTGGTCATGCAGTGATAAAATTCAAAAACTTGTAACGAAAATGTTTGGATAACTTTGAATAACTAATTGTGAAATCAAATAAATTAAATATAGAAAATCTTACATGATAAATTAAATAGATTCAATTTTCAATTAATCACATATTTCCAGTCTAATTGTTTAGTTCAAACATTATATAGTTAAATATGAATTTCTCATGATTTTTAAGAGGAAAACAAATAATAAAACTTTTGCTCTTTTGAAAGTTAAAGAAACTGCAATTACGAATTGCTTAAATATAATCTTTAAGGAGTTGAGAATTCTTCTCTATTTCAACTACGTTAATAAAGTAAATTTAAAAATTTCAGACTGAAAAGTAATTATTCGTTATAAATATACTCTGAAAAAAGTTATACTCCTTTGTCTTTTTTTTCAATGTTCCTTAATCTATTTTATAAGGTGGTCAATATTTTACATTTTTTTATTGGCATATTGATTTCTCAATGTATTGATTGTTAATTAAATATCAATCCCATTTTTATTTAGTTTAAATGTTATGGTGTTTTACTTTGTACCAAAAATATTTAGTTCTTGAAATAATAGAGCAAATTTTTTTGCCTCTGTTTTATAGGGAGTGAATCGATAAAATACAACCTCGTTTAAATCCTAATTTTACATTTTCTTCTTTTTGTCACATCTGTCAGCTATTAGGTCCAGATGATCAGATGAATTTAGGATAAACTAGTTTTTATCGTGATGTATTTTAAGTAGGTAAATGTTCAACAAATTAATTTGGTAGAAACTGCCATTTCTCTAATATCACACTCGTTACACTGTATTACATAGTTCATTGCGTGCTTTATCTTTAATTTTCAAAAGAAATCATTTAGAGTTAAATCGAGCGATAAAGGTAATAATTTTGAAAATTGTTATTTTTTATATAATTAGTTTTTTGGTACGTAGTATGATAACGTGTTCATTATGTTTCTAACTCAAAGACCTAAAATTGTTGCCAAAATGGGTTATTATTCGAGGATAATTTAAGTAATGATTGCGTTATTAAATTTAACAGTTATATTCTTAGAATTATTTCTTGCTTAAATAACTGTACAGAATTACATTCAATATGAAAACAATGCTGAGAATTTTCTTCGATTTATTTCTATGATCATCTCTTGTTCTAGTTCCAAAAACAATGTCAAGCCAGCCCTTGAATAGTTGTTTTGAAGATTTCCTGACAAAAGCATTTTTTAAGACTGGTTTAGAATTGTTTCACATACGCATATATTATTTTAGTTACCAATTGATAATAAAAATGTATTGTATCAAAGGCCTTGAAATATTTAAAAAAGTGAATTTTTAATGAATGCCGTCATTTGCATAAGATCATTAACAGCAAATTTCTAAATATTCTTAGTTTTTCAGGAACCATTCGTGATTGTTATTTGTTCTTGAAATATTTTCAAAAAACATTTCGTATTAAATGTTTATTTTCTTTTTAGTGCTATTTAAGAAAAGGATTTTTTTTTTATAATTGTATAGGAGTGTGTGCTAAATTAACATACACAATTTTGATTATAAAAATGAGAAATGAAATTAATGCATTGGGAATTCACATGTATTTTTGATTATAAGTATGAAATTATTTACACCGAAACCTTGAAATGTTTAAATAGACTAAATTTGGTAATATGTGACCATTTGTGTATGGACTATAGTGCCCTATCTATGAAAGTAATCTCACAAAGAAATATAATTTAGTCTATAAAATTTATTCTTAGAATTAAAAAAAATCTAATTTCTGAAACTAAATTTTTGAATTTAGTATAACTTTCAGTTCAATTCTGACTTTTTGGCTAATTTAGATAAACAAAAATATATTACTTAGATCAACCCATTCTTTTTTTTTATTAAATCGTATTGTATGAACATATTAAATTAAATATTTACCACTAAAAGGTTTACATGTATTTTTCATTTTCAAAACTTAAGTTGAATATTTCATAAAAAAACAGTGATTCTAATTTAACACAATATCGGTAATTTTTTATGTAATATTATAAATGTTTCAAGGAATGTTATTATTTAATGTAATTTGACAGAATATAAATTTAAAATCCCATTGTTTACTTATTATTTTTTGTTCAATAAAGATATACTTTTCATGATTTATATAGATAATGGACTAATATAAAATTATGCTTATATTTTAATTTCTAAACTCTTACTTTTTGAAAATGATATTTTTATTTATATTCTCTTTATAATTAAAATACGTGAAAGTAAGGATTAAATAGCCGAGAATAACTTTTTACCTCTAAATATAAATAATAAAAAATATTTTTTATTATTTATATATTTGAAGCAATAAACGATTTCTATTTACGTAAATTTTGGTTTTTGATAGGGACAAAGACTATTTAGTTCTGTTAACATTAAATATTATCCTAATATCAATGCATGTTTCACAAAATAAGTAACATATCTACAAGCTTTGATTTCATTTCTCTATTTTATTTCTTTTTGTTTAGCCTAATAGAAAGCTACTGAACAAAACCTTCATACCCTACAACTAATATCATCTGTTGTAGCAGTTTCTGGCAAATAAGGAGGTATAGAATTTAGTGCACACACACATATGGTAATTATTTTCTATTGAAGTTGTTAAGCAATTTTGTTAAAAAAAAGTTTAACTGTTCCAAAGACCAGTTCATTTTAGGTCCCTTAATGACCAACAATACTTCATTTAAGGGTTTCTTTTAAACCAATAATTGAAAAAAAATGTTGAAATATTGAATATTTAGAATTTTACTATTAAAAATACTTAAGTAAAAATGGAATCAAATTCCTCATAACAGACATTTTGAAAAATCTGAAACACGAAAAATATTCAATAAGTATATGCAAATTATAATTTGCTTAGAACTAATCAACTAACTGCAGTTTTCAATACCGGAAAATTAAGAAAAATCTATGAGAAGTTATGGAAGAATTTATAAATGAAAATGGCCTTACCATATTATTTTTAAGAATTTAGTAAAGAACTAAGAATTTTAAATTTACTAGGTGGATAAAAATTTTGAACATTGAACCATTTGTTACCCAACCTAATCAATTTTTCAAATTCATACATAATAAAATGAAGTTCACTTTTGCTGCTAAACGTGTTCATTAAAAGAAAATATAAGCTTGGAAATGTACATCTCATTGAGTGATTCAAAATTATACAAATTATTTTAAACTTCAGTAATGTAAAGTTAAAGAAAAGTTATTATTTTAAAATAAAGGAAAAACAACAAAACATTGAGTCTAAGGAAGCAATTGAGAATTTTGAAAAAATCGACACCAGTATGTTGATCATTTTAGATCATTTATCCGATGATGACTTACATGCTAATTTATTAAAAATTACGGAAAATTACAAATTATTTTCAAGAAAGCATTTATTGTTTTAACTAGGAAACGTTTCTTTTAACAAACGATTTGAGAAAAATTATCCGTAAATTAAAAAACATGTTTAAAAAAAATATATATAAGTAAAAAAAAATAATAAAAAACCTCAAGCCTGATGGCAGTTTGTTAAATAACCAAAATGATGAAATTTGTATACAAAATACAATTGTATGCAAAATGGAAAAAAAAAAACTGCAGATAAATTATAAGTATTATATAAAATATTATATTGTATTTTTTCAACTATGTAAAATTAACGTAACTTAGGAAGAAACACATAAATATGTACTCTAAGCCATTCTCTATACTTATAATAGTGGTCAGTATCAAATACAGGTCTGGGGACGAGAATAACCACAAACAATATGAGAAATTGAACAGATTAATGATAATCAAATCTGCATAATCATGTAATGAGTCCTATTGACTTAACAACAAATTGTTCCTCATCAATTGCTTTTCTTGCTTCATCAAATATAACGCTCACTCAAATACATCAAAACATACCTAATAGCTATTTTTCATATATTCATGTTCTAGTAATCTTACCACCAACTTTTAAGATATCTAAAGAATAAAACTAATGATCAAATGAGAGTTGACTTTGGCATTTCTAAAAGTTGTATGCATAATGAATTCCAAGCTTTATGACAAGTTAAATCTAAAACTAAAATTTCTTTCAGAATATCTCGAGCTGTATTCATTCTCCCTTGTAATTTGAAGATTTTTTGTAGATATACTTTTGAAAAATTCTTATTTAATAAAATAAATATTACGTGTTTGACATGAGTAGTTATGGAATTATTTTTAAACAAACATAAATACTCATTTGTCACGTATAGATCCATCTTATTAATCCCAGCACCAACAAAAATATACTTGAAAGATTAATTATTTTTTAATCTTAAATCATATTGTTAGCAAAAACAAAATCTACTATATGTTTAGGTAGAAATAGTTAGTTGTACAGCATTTCAAAGATTGATCTGCCTGAGTTTAGAAGTTAAAGAAAAACATTTCATAAACATCAAACACAACGAAAACATCTCTAATCTCAATTTGACTTTTAGCTTTTTTAAAAAATGTTTACAAAAAATCATGACGGAAAATATCGATAAATAGTTGCTTAACATTATACAATAAATATCTGTTGAGAAGTGTTTATTTTTGTAACATGACACTGCAATAAATGATCCCCAAACATTCTTACTGCATTGATTTAAAATTGTAAATGCAAGCAAATGTTATTTAACGGACGCTATATTAAATTAGCATGACAGATAATTTTATATTATCCAAAATAAACGATTTTTCAATAATAATTCAAAATAAAAATATTTTAAATATTTATCAAAGTCATCATTAATAATTCGAGCATTTTGAAGTTTCATATAAACTTTTGTTTGATATTAGTAGATTATGAAACATAAAACTACCATAATATAATGAGTCAAATGTAATCATAATTTCCAGATTAAACTCAAATATCGTAGAATATCTAAAGTAAAATAATATTTGATATTGCACATATTTCATGAATCTCTTTTATGCTAATGAAAGGAAAAAGATTTTAATTTATTTAAATTTGAAAATTGCTTTAGATTTTTAAAATAAGAGGACAACTTGTGCATAGTTAATGAAGAATTTAAAAAGCTTCGGTATATATTTAATATTTGTGATATTAATTAAATTGTAAGGCACCCATTCTTATTGTAAATATTTCACACATTCACTTCACCTTCAATATACAAGAATAATATTTCTGTAAATTCTTATAACAAGATTTCTATTATCATTATTGTTGAATTGAACATTATCATGATTATTACCAATGAAGCATTACCATGAATAGAATTCATTATTATAAAAATGTCCTGTGGCCTAGTAACGAATCCAAACTTTTTTTATTAATTTAAGCTTGCAGTTTTACCATTCACTTCAGTTTTCAACTGTGTTTTTTTTAATTTTCACTTTATAAAAATTAACTCTTATTTACTGTTGAGAAAATATGGAACTAAAAAATATGTAACAGACTAAAATCTATAGATAAATGAATTGGTTAAAATTAACAACATCATTGTGCTAACTGAATAACAATTCGAAGAATAGAAATTAGAACATTCTTTAAGTAAATGGTGTGGTTTTCTTTAATGGAATGACTCACTCGCTCTTTCGCTTAAGCTGTTTTCTTAAAAAGCTTATACAATCATTTTTAAATTTTTTAACTCAACTGTAGGTAAATATAAATTTAAGAAGGTTACAAAAGAACATTTTCATAAATTGGATCGAATTATTTATTGTAAAAGTATTGAATATTTTATAATTTATGAATTTGATGCATATGCAGATTCCTTTTAGGAGACAACAGAGATTATCTCTTACATATTTGTAAAATATACCTATAAATATTGCTTTTGCCTACATACTAAATATTTTACCGAAACTAAATTACTTTAAATTTATTTTGTTACACATAAAAAAATCTTTGATTTTGTTCCAAATTACAAATTTTAGACAACTGAAATACAAAAATATTGAATGTTTATATTTTTTATACAAAAAATTTAAAACTAAATCTAGTTAGGATAGAAATTGCAAAGAAAGAAGAAAGCAAGTTTTTCAGTAAAAAAAAAATCTTACAGGGTTAAAAAATGTTAAATATTAGGTTGGGGAAAAAGAAATCCATTATTTTTACGTGAACTTTTTATAACTTCTTTCAGATTCGCTTTGTAAAAAGGTTTAAAACAGTTTTCATGTAGATTTTTAGGTCTTGTGCGTAGGACTGCTGACATGCTGTCAAGTTTGATAATTTTTGATATTTTATAGACATTCTCGACGATGTTGTATCCATGCGAGGGGCATCTTTAGCATCCAAATACCCAAACGGAATCGACGAAACCAAAATTGTGCGTAACTGGTTGTTACAGTCATATATAGGACGATAAACACCTTTCACAATTTTAGCCACCTGGTTAGCATTTTCGCCATTATAAAAGAAAAACTAAAATGTATCGAATTTTCTGTTTGTTGTCTTCTATTTTTAAAACCTTGTACTCATAACTGAATTAATCAAACAAAAAACTGCAAGAGAGTATTTTAGTGTCAAATGTCACCTTTCCAATGAGCATAAATTTGAAATTGTTTGATAGATACCTCACGAGATAGCGATCACTACAGACGTCTACCGAAAAAATAATGGATAACTTTTTCCCCAACTTAATATTTTAACTGTAAATTCCTCAATTTAAGATTACATTTTAATATTTATTGTTTGATAGTGTATTGATTTTCAAGGTTTAGATGATACCGGATTTCTGTAAAACTTCAACTCAAAATATGGACTTTGTATATTTTATATTTTTAAAGTTCTAGTTATTTAATAAAATTAATTTTCTTTTGTAATTAAATTAATTTTCTAGGTTACACATATTCTTAGTTATTCATGATAATTACAGAATAGGAATTTTTTTAGACAGTCAATGACTGAAATATTTCTATGTGTGAAAAACTTAAGTGCAAAATGTGTGCACTTAAGTTTAATTAAAATTTTAATTTAATAAATGCAAGTAAAAATAGCTGAATACAGTCTTCCTATTTCCATTTTCTGATATAAATCCCTATCTGTTATATATGCATTTAATAAAATTCAAGATGATTTTAAACTATTTCACTCGCTTACAAATTTTTGTGTCAATTTAGTTTTAACTTTAGTGAGATCAGTTGCTATTATAAACGTTAATAAAATATACTTTTAATAAATAATATGCTGCTTTTTTAAAATTAACTGCTTATATAATATGTTGCTTTTAAAAAATTAAATAACAGAAACAAAATTGAAAATAATCGCTAATAATAATTACTGTTATTATCAATGCTTTTCACAGAAGGAGGAGAACATACAAAAACAATCAAATGACATCCGTCTATAGAATTAAAGTTGTCAGAGCATGACCATTGCGGAGGTGGTTGAGAAACGTGGGTCAACGTCTGAAATATACAACTGAGTAGGGATCATCCGACCAAGCGCATCAATTGGCCTTGCTGTTTTGACCTAGGGTCAAGAATATCTAAGAGACAGGCCATGGGAAACTGATTTGAAGTTGATCTTGAATATCGTTTAGCATTCAGATTCAAACTCCATTTTATGATACCGATTCCGTAAGAATGGTCAGAAATAAAATGGAGGGTATAAAAAAATAGAGTTTTCTCGAGAGCTAGACATGAATTTATAACCCTTATTGTGATAGAGAGTGTTTGATCTCTAAATGATAAGAAAGTGATTGTTCTGGACACTCATCATGTGATAGTTCGAACTGAACTAAGAAAAAAAAAACAATGAATGGACCTTGAAGAATCTATATTTAATTTAAAATTCAAACTTATTCACGTAAAAATAAAAAAATTTTAGCGTTTTTATGCTACAAAAAATAATTATATGTATAAAACTACATTGATTTGGAAAAAAGGACAACAAACAACAGGATTTTCGGCCAACAATAGAAGCCCATGTACCAAATACATGACTATTATTTTGATAAATCAGTTGCGTATCTCAAAATAAGAGTCAATTTCTGATAGTTGTTTCACTGCTTATACCAGAAATAATAAGAAAGTTTAATTCTTTTAAACTTTTTTATTATATCTGGTAAATAGTTTTTTTTAAATAAATAGTTTTTTATTTAAACCTGTTAAATAGTTTTTCTGTTAAATAGTTTTTTTTAATAAAGTAATAAATAGTAATAAAGTAGCTGCTCTCGTAATTACTTTTTAAAGTAATTACGGGAACAGAAAGTTACTTTATCGAAAATCGTAATAATATATTAAAATTGATTGTGTCAGAATTTTCTTTTAATCGTGCTTTGCAAAACACCAATTTTAATTTTTTCTTTAAAATAATATTTTGGTTTACTTGAAATTGAAGAAAATTCTAAAAAATGTGACATCAAATCTATTCATGTTGCTCCGCAGTGTAAATTAACTCTCATTAATAATCGGAGCTATATGAAACGATTTGTTGTCAAATTGGTAGAATGTTCATCAACTTGTTCGGTTGATTTGATTTTACTCTCTTACCAAACTAAGTACATTCTTTATTTTTAATCCCATATCCTGCATAATTTCTTTTTTGGAAATTTAGTTATTGTGAAAATACTGTGAAACAAAATAAATTTTCAAAATATTTATTTTGTCAAAAAATCTCAATATCAAAATGAATTCTCTTTTGAGCTTAAGTTATTATTTTAACTTGAGCTGTTATCCTATTATTAATGCAACGAGCAATAGTGTTTTCTTTTAAATTTGGCAAAAAAAAACTTCCGCAATTGTAACTTTTTCTTTCGGATAAATTGGACCATTGTTATTCCCTATAACACATTGTATACAAATATGGCCACCCATAGAGACACAAAACATGGAGGGGAAAATCAAGATTATTTCCAAGAGTCTTTTTTACAAATACATAAAGCAAGTTAATCTCTCACAGGTCAAGCAATCTAAAAAGGTTCCAAAAAGTCACGAAAATCAGCCTGACGGTCATTCCACCTTTCCGCAACAAAGAAAAGCGTCGCCGGAAAAATTCTGCTCCAACCTACGATAATATCACTTGTGTTTTTAAAACAAGCTTCATTTGCAAAATTTTGCATTCTTTCTTTTTTTAATCGGAAAGTGAAACAACAAACGAGCGTTTTCTACGCAGGCGGGCTCTATTTTGAACCGCGAAAGCAACAAGCAGAGTTAAAAGAAAAAAAAAAAGTCAGGAAGCATCAACTACCACACCCCAAGGTCGTAAGTTGCATTGTTACTTGAGCACCTTGAACCTCTTACCTTCGTTTAACCGGAGAGTATTAATTTTATTAGAGTAAAAGCCTCTCATTAACATAGTAATATATGTTGCATTTTCACAGTAATATATATTACCACCCATTACTATATAATATAAATTTAACATGTAATTAATATGATTTCTGAAATCTTCTCTGGAAACGATGATTAAGCAATTTTAATACTTCTTGATGATGATAATGATTATAGTTTTCTTGGAATGGAGCTTCTCGTGACACAGTTTCTCTAAATCAATTAAGAAAATCCATTAATTTTGTGTTCTTCTTACTATTATTCTTTTTATTTTGTGCTATTATTTCTACATTGTAAAACTCTCAAAAAGAGAAAGATAAACATTCTTACAAAATTGTTTGATAAGTTTAGTTGTAGTTTCAAAATGATTACAAGAATTTCAAACTACTCATGGTACTAAAACTCGTAAACAGAGATGTGAAAGTGGATGGTGTGAAGCAGAGACGTGGTGTAAAATAGATATGATTTAATATCACATTATCTAAGAATTATTATATATGATAAATAAGAATAATCACTTTTTTAAAAAAATGATACTGAGATATAAAAATTATATTTTTTTCCTCATCTAATAAAAATAAAATGCGAATTTAGAATATAATTACAAACAGAAAGCTAAGAATTAAAATAGTTTAATAATTTTATATGATATTCATTACAGATGATTTTATTAATATTTCATTAATATTTTTCAATTTACTATCATGGTAGAAAATATTAGTCTTTAATGGACAAATTTTCCAATTATTTACATAATTTTTTTTATAATGCAAAGCTATCATCCAATTTTCAATAAAACGAAATCTTTTGTTGCCGACATTAACGTAAAATCGGTTAAGGTTTTTATTTAAGTTGTAAGTCTTTAGTTTTTAAATAAATAATTTAATTCAAATTCAGCTTAATAAAAATAGAGTTAGTATTTTTAACCTTAACACATTTTAATTGACATTAATACAATGGGCAGTCATGATATTATAATTTCTCACGGATTTGTCAAGGTATTCATAAGTCCGGGAGAAATAATACATTATTTGTGCATTGAAATAATATAAGCACCATATGGATTCCCATTGAATGGCTGTTTCTTTAGATGGAACCATCACGAATATGTCATGGCCAGTTTAGCTATGATAACAATACTTTAAACAAACTTGATTATCTCTATGCTTTTACAATGAAGTTCTTTTCAATTTAATGCAAAGCTAAAAGTCCATTTTAATAAATAATTTTGGCTCTTCATTTCTAAACTACAATATTTTTCTTTGTCGTTTTTTTTCGGTTAAAACGAAAAGTATAAGTTTTTTTCAAGTAGTGAACAAAATAAAAATTTTCGATAAGTACACCATTGTTACAGAAGACGATACAATAAAACGATTAAATATAAGTATTATCCTATATCCTTAAGTATTATATACTGATTTTACAAACACACAATGGTATCATTAGTCTTCGATATCTGTATGAAATAAGTTAAATGTATTAAAGTATTACCTCAGGTAATTATATCATTATTGTAAATAAACATAAGATTTTATTTATAAAGAAGCTTTATTATTAATTATTCAAGAGAAACTTTTATTAAAGTAACAGCATAAGACATGCAATATTCTCATGAATGTTTTCAAAATAGTCCATGGGTTACTACTGTACATTTTTGTACATCAAAGATATTTCAATGTACTAAGACTACTTTGTTTTATACATGAAAAAACTAATTTAATTCCACAAATTTTATTGAAGTAACATCATAATATCTGAAATGATTTTATGAAATTCAACAGTTTCATTTATCGATATCTAATGGGATTCTTGGTTCATCAAGAATTTTTCATCCATAAGTTTTATTGAAATTACATCTTAAAATACACAACGGTCCTATGGATTTCTTCAAAATAACTCATGGATCCCAATTTACCACTTGGCCATTAAGCTGCAAGCAATCGGTAAGACATATCTTATTCATAATTGTATCTAGATATATTACAATAAATGTGAGCTGATATAATAGAAGAAGTAGAACGAACATGCAGCCAAAGTTTCGTTCTACCTTAGTAGCAAGTTATATATATATTTATAACGAGCCATCAATTTTAGACAGCAGCAATAAGTGATATAATACTGCTGTAAAAATATCCACTTTACTTTCCCGTAAATAACTTCTTCAAATGTATCACATGAATGACTATACGTACAATAAATCGGTATAGACAATATGTTTTATTATACTATAATTTAGATATAAAAAAACTGATTACTTATGGGTTTCGAACTATTCTACACACATTGAGCGAGACAAGATCATCAAACTTCCATAAAATTCTAAGGGTGTAATTCAAACACCGGGGAAAACATTGAAATAAAAAATATAACTGGTGATCGAAATGACATTGAACTGTTATCTAAAGTGATTATTATAACGGTTATTTCACCATTTTCCTGTCATTACTTCAACATCAATGGATTTCCAAACCTGTTTATAGGTACTTAAAGTAGTGAAATAAATAGTATGAGTCCCTTTGTAAGGAAATACAGGATAAAAAGTGTGATACAACCGGAGTCCATGTGGTTGTCTTCCTTCTAAAATAGCTTTTAAAGTGATAAAAAGAAGATTAAAGTCAGAATGAATAGGCAAAAAATATTGAATTTTTCAATACCTGCATGCTATTTCTTGTCTTTTTTACAGATTTTAAAGGAGTATATAGTTCTAGTTTCATGCAATGTCAGAAATATAAATGACTTTCTGATGGATATTGCTATAAATTTATTACATTTTAGTTTCCCAATAAACGTGAATAATACCAAGGATGTATTGGATGTAATAAATAGTTTTAAATCTGCGTATATTAATTTCGTCCATTTATATTATAAAATCTAAGGAAGGATATGTTTTTAGATTAGTTTGAATTTTTAGAGTAGTTGGCGAAATTGTTGAAGAAACCATCTTATTTTATTTTTTTCTCTATATGTTATATTGTGTTTCCTTGTTTTTTATTTATTTATGAACTATGTTTACTAATAGCCTTCATTACCCTATTTTATGAAGTACATTTGTTTGTCAAAAGATAATCTTAAGTTTCATGTTTAGTTAAATTATTTTGATTTATATTACTTGGCAAATTATTATCAAACATCCTATTTATTCCAAATAAGACCACTCAGATCGACAGATTATAATTGATGCTTTCGTAAATAAGTTCAATTAATCAACGAAATGAATTGAAAGTAATTATTGTTTGTTTACTTTTCAAAATGAATCTAGTTGTCAGGAAACTTTTTAAACATGAATTCCACTATTAATAACAAGGCTTATCATTTAAATGAAAAAGCAATATTTTTTATCCAAATATCTCTTAAACTCTTAAACACATTTTAAAAATTAACCTAATTTTCTATAGTGTTTATCATTGTTTTTACTTTTTTCTTTGTTTTTGAGTAATTAAATTAATTTACTTGAATTTAATTATTAAATATAGTAACATTCCGGTGAATGATGCTGCAGTTAACTAAAGGGATGTAAAGGAGATCAAATCATATATTTGAGAGAATAAATCAAATTTATATTTTAAGCATACTTTATACTTTTTAATTTATGTAAATATTCCTTATAACTATCTAATTTATATAGATAATAAAAAGAGCTTTATATTACTGTTATGCCAAGAGAACAATATTATAATAATGTTTCCTACTTTAAAAATTTTGGTTTCTGAAATTAAGAGACTATATTCCTTTATCACTCTAATCAAAATATATTGCCTTTATAATGATTACCTTGAGACAAAATCGGTTTATTAATTCACCATGCATTAAAACTAAAATCAATTATTTTGACGTTACTTAAAAGTATTACAATAAAGTTCAATAATCGAACGATTTTGCTGTAAACAATTATATAACACCATAATGAAATTCTAAAATAAAAATTGGTAAACATTCTTTTAGTCAAGAAGGAACATCTAAGTGATGAAATTTGAATACATTCAAATCTAAAATTTTTAAAAAATTGTCTTGTAATTCACTAATAATTTTTTGAATTGTTTCGACTCCAAAGCTTAAGCCAGATCAAGTCATAATTGGGTATAAATAAATTAACTTAAATTCACAACCAATTAACTTCTTAAACATAAAAAATCTAGCTGTAATTGTATACTTGGCTTTGTTTTATTGTGTTTCTATAATAAATTTTAAAATTAACCATCAGCATATAACAACTAAAACTCATCCTGTTTATTAGAAACATTAAACGCAGGCTAAATTTCCAAATTCTAAGTTTTACATTCAGTTGATGTAGGCCAAAACGTGTCTAAGTTTGACCATGACACCGAATTCTTTCGGAAAGGTCTTTTTTCAAATGTCATTTTCTGGCGACATAAAGGAATATAAATCAGTTCAACTAACACTGTACTGAATTGATCAGAGGACAAAAGAATCTTGGTCTTCAATGAACGGACATTGTGTTTGATTAAGGAAAAACAACAACAATCATGCTATTTAAATTTTGAATGCTGTTTTTTGTGAATCGCCAAAAATATTAGATTTGCTTTATTTACTTGAATTTCAAATACTTTCTTCAAAAAAACATTGTTTCAAATAGATAGAACAAAATCAGTGTTAAAGTTTTCCTATTATCGTTTAGAGAATTATATTGTCAAACCCAAGTCTAATTATTTCTTATATTTAACGAAAACATGCCGAACTGTAAATAAAAATCTCAAAGAGGACAGCAAGAAAATAAGTAAAAATACATTTTTGTGGTTTTTAATCATCAAAATATATACTTAAAATGTGAGAAAATTTCTTCGTGCACAAATGAAAATATTTTATTACAATAAAATGATTATCACAACAGTAAGACTGCCAACTTAACTAATTGCATATATTTATAGATGTAATCGTATATATTTTTATTCTTTTATAAATTTCAAGCTGAATATATGGTAGTGTTGAATAATTTTCGTTTATGATCTTATGGGTCTAAACTTAAAATTCTCTTCAAAAGTATGATTTTTATGAATATGATACTATTTTTAGATATTATTTTAAATTTGTTTCTAACCGATTTCTCATGTGATTTCATTACAGA
This sequence comes from Latrodectus geometricus, assembly GCA_026290005.1. Lineage (NCBI taxonomy): Eukaryota > Metazoa > Arthropoda > Arachnida > Araneae > Theridiidae > Latrodectus > Latrodectus geometricus. Next base: position 60,859 of record JAPDSC010039995.1, read on the forward strand.
AGCCCGTACTTCATTCCTCCTGTAGTCCACTGTGGCAACTCTCAAAAGTGCAAACGCAAAAAAAATCCTCTAGATCTTTTCATATTGATCAAAATTGAAAATTAAAAAACTTATTGAATTTATAGAAAAATTTTAATCAAAAAATTTTAGAATTTTATTTTATTTAATTCGTTAAACTATCTATTGAAAAAAGGTAGAAAAAAAAACAGTACTAAATTAAAATGGATTCATGCAAACTAAAATTTGTTGAAAAATGCAGACAATAAACAGACAATAAAACAGAACAATAAAACAGAATGCAATGTATCTTCATCAGAAAATGAGTGTTACGTAATAACATTCCTCAATTTAATCACAAAATAATTACACATATAGCGGATGTAAAAATTATATTGTTCTTTATGTATCTAATATTACTCAAACAATTATCAATTTTAATTGACTTATTAAAATTGTCAAGGTTTAAGATTGAATATTGAAATCCTTTGTTTCATAATTTTTATTTTTTTTCATTATTTTTCTTATCTTTTAGCTTATTTGTTTTTCTTGTATAATTTTTTGAATACATAATGCTTCATTGTTTTTTTTTCAATATAATACATCAATTTTTGACCTTTGCTGCACGAGGATCTGAGAGATATTAATATTTGAAGAGCAAATGTCTAAATTTGTATGAAATTACTTAAGATGTAGTCTAGTTTTAATACAATACGCAGTTGAAATTGACACTTTCTTTAAATGTCATAAAAATTTTGATTATAAAAGCGTAGAAGATAGTTAAATCCAAAAAATAGCTATTTTTGTCTAATTAACTTTTAGTTTTAAATACTTTTAAGAATTCTTGACACAAATTCGTTAAATAAATTATAACTGCGTTATTTTTGGACAGCGGCAAAATTGCTATATCAACCTTGAAACGTTATTTTCTTTCTAAAAATCTTTGATCTTAGTTTGATTGAACCCCTCTCGTTACCTTGAATGTCCTTTCAAGAGCAAAATTATTTAAATTAAACTCACTATGTACAAGTGGTATACTAAGGTGTTGAGAATATGAAGTTTCTGTTTTAATCCCAATAAAATTGTTAAACAGTGGAAAACAGATGATGTACATCTGTATCCACTTCTGTCGTGGAGAAAGTGTTAGAGTTTCGTGGTTTTCCTACATTTCTACATAAAATGCCCTCAAGATAGGCAAATATACAGGAAATACAGATAGTCAGCTACACCGAGAAGATACACGTAAGTCTTAAAATAATTTTAATATGTTAGGTTGGATTTCTATGCATTATTTCTAAATTTATTAATTATTATCATAATCCACAACAGAGCCATCTTAATTAATTGAAATAAGAAAAAAAGCTTTATTTGGGATATTGTTAGTGAAAAAATAAAATTTACTTCCTTTTCTGTTTAACTGTGATAAATATTCATTGATTTTTAACAGACTTATAATCCACTAAAACATTTTCCATGCTTTTTCCTCATCATTATCCCTGGTTTCAAGCCTGATTTCTTGCTTAATTAAGAAGTTCTTTTGTGTTAACCTGGTATTCAAATATAATGTTACAAGTTATTAGGAATGTTTCTTGATAAAATTATTCCCAGAGAGATTTGAAACAAATATTTGCACGTGTTTACTTTAATAAATTATGAGGGAAATAAAAGCAAGTTATAAAAGAATGCATATATTATAATAAAACTATGCATTGTAACACATAAATTAATCTATTATCTCTGTATCAAACATTATCACATAAGAGTAATCGAATAAAAAATTGTCGAAATTTTTTCAATTGAAAATCTCTTTTATATTTAGAATAGTAAATATGAACTAAAAATGTGTGATTTTTATAAATAGTCAAATCGAAAGGTAAAATCACAATAATTATGCTAAATGGTCTTAGAAATGTAATTTGCTAATTAAATTAAAGCGGAAAATAAAATTATATGTTATAACTCGGAATGTGTGAAAATTTGAGAAAATTTAGAAGGTAATTTTCCATCGGAAAGGAAATTTCACTGTCAATTAACCTTAATATTATTATCGATGGTCAATGAAATTAGACAAACTGGATCTGATTATAAATAATTTTTTTTTCAGAACAATTTTTTATCAAAACAGTTTCTTGTTTCCCTCGTTAAATTTTTAAATTTTTGTTATATATTTTTTTATTCAAAAGGGTTATAAAAACTATGAATGTATCATCAACATTATAAAGTTGCATATTTAATTATTAATGATTTTTTTAATGTTTTTTTATGTTTTACTCGAAAACATTAAATAAGAAAATCACCAAAATATAGTATGGATCAATACCTTGTTTTTTCTGTGATATTAAGAAAAATGAATTTAATGTGAAAATCTTATATTATTGTAATAAAATCATTGTATTAGATTTTAAAACTTAATTCATTGAACTTATAAAAAATTCACAATGGAAATTTTTTTTTAATTTATTATGAACAAACTGCATTTCACAGATTTTGTACAGCTTTTGTAAGCATTTTCAATAAAAGTAAAAATTCTTAAGCTATTACTAAACTGTAAAACTTTTTTACATCAATTTGTCCTTATCTTCAATTTGTAGTTCTTTTGAAAATGAATGGTATTAAAAAATAAATCCCCAAAACCAAACAGTTTATTAGAATATTACCAAACATATTCCTTTTAGTCTAAAGTTTTGATATCTGCATAATTTTATTTTTTATCTTTTCAACAAAAGATTGGCTAAAAGAGAATTTACTTTCCAACAAAAGCAAACTATATGACGAAACAAAACAAACGGTTGACATACAAAGGAAATGATACCAATTGCAAAACCTGCGTCGATTTTATATTTGCTTTGAAAATGAGTTATTCCAAAACGGAAATTTCCATTACAGTTCACAACAATGAGAACTTTTTTCTTTCACACAGTAGCGATAAACTCGACTGGATCTACTTCGACGCGTTTGAAAATGAGCGTTTCCGTTGTGGATTCGGGGTTAAAACTATCTCTGAGGTCTTCACTATCCTCCTGATTCCCCCAGAAGCTGCAATACCATGGGAATATAACCATCGACCCATGACTAAAGCGACTGTTAATGTATCTTAATGGTCCTAGATGACCCTGCTTCCAGCTTCATCTCTCCCGCGAAGAAGGGGTCGAGGATAATTGCAGAAGGATGGACCAACAAAGCACAAAGCAAGGTGAAATTTCAACATTCAACAAATGAGCAATTCCCTCTCATCTTAGATTATAAAATAATAAAAAATGATTTCATTTGTATATAATGATCTAAGCTTTCTCAACAAATTTACTAAAAGGTAATAATATTAATGGAAAGTTTCCTAAGTAAAAGCGAAAGAAATGTTCATTATATGTTTTGAGGCTATGCGTATATATATATATATATATATATATATAAGATAAAGGTAATGTACGGTATAAAGGGCTTCTGGAAAGGTCAAGTGTATACTTTGAGAATTCAATTGTAAACATTATATTGTACCGGATCTCTCTTTTCATTTGACACACTGTGTCTGGAAACTATTTTAATTAACGAATTATTCAGATGGACACTAATATATTTATATCACAGAAAAGGAAATGACTTACAGACATGTTATTGATGAAGACTAAGTTTAAGTGGCTAATGGTAAATTGGGCGCTTATTGGAATGGAACGTCTCAGGTTCGATTGCTGTTGAATAGTGGGATATTAGTGAGGCGTTCTGTATTTCTTATCTACATCTATCGAGATACTCGAAAGTTTCTAAGAAGTGTTTTCCGGATTATTTTTGTGTTATTCTGTTTAAGGAGTTTTTTTTGTTGTTCACGAAAGCGCCACCTGCCAATGAAGGTTTCCTATACGAAGTGGAAATTAAAAATGTATACAGCTTCATAAACTTTGTTCATTATGGGATGACAAATGGGGTTTTGTGATATTATTATACATTGTTCAAAATAAGTTTTATTAAAAAAATCAATGTAATATATTATTTGAAAAAAATTTAATTAAAAAGGCATTAGTAATAAAAAAGAATTTAGTAGTTACGATTAATGGAAGTAATCCTGATACCAGTACTACAAGTAATCTCTCCAAAAATTTTCTTCAGATCAGTGACAAACATTTACCTATTTACAATTATAGGCTCTAGCTGACAAAAATAAATAAGCGCTTATTTTAATTTATTTTACTTATGTCCTTCGAAGTGAATTTCGATAACAGGGCAGAATTTATAGAAAAAGGATCAAGGGACTAGATTGAAAAGAAAAAGCTGAACAGCCAAATTAATGTAATTTAAATGAAAATCCTTGTATGTAAGTGATACAGTCATTGTGTGAAGGTCTGAAACTAACGATTTTATTTTTATGAACCGTGTTTACCAAAAGGTTAATCTTATCTTGTTCTGTTGAAGTAATTTTAAACTATAGAGAAGTTTTGGTAACCTTTATACAGATTTATTTTACATCATATCAACCATTATTTTTCGTTTGTTTAAAGTTGGATATCATTTTCAAACTCCTTTTGTACGGCGTCACAATTCTACACAATTGTTTTCTTGGCGGTATCCGAGTTCATTTCTTTTAACTTCTTCTAACAAACCGTGACCACCAAAGAGTTTATGCATCCGATCGCCAACTATTACAATCCTAATTAAAATAAATTCCTTGTTTTTGAGCTTATCCGCTTGACAGCACTTTGAAAAAAGTTCTTCTGTCTTAAAATGTTTCAGCCACTGTTGGTACTTGGCTGCATGACGTAATGGAAGCCACTAACTGCGATATCATGGTTGGCGAAATTACACACACTACTGACTACATCGAAAATTGCTACAGTTTTCACGTGAAATATTGCCAATCGCAAATGCTCCACTTAATATTTCAATGCAGAGATATTTACTGTCAAATATGTAAGCAATTTTATAAACATCAGCGATATGTGAAAAAAAAAAGAATTTTTAGCGTGAATATGCCAAAAAGAATGTATTTTTTTTTTATAATATTCGTTTATATTCTATTCATGCATTTCCTAAAGATTTCAAGCTTTGTTTTGTTAGAAAATAGATATGCTAACTTATTTATATTGAATGAATCGTAGTTTTTATGATGTAAAGCTGAGATTGTAAATTAATATTTCAGAAACACAAAAAGAACTAAAGTAAGGTCATATACTTAATAAAGAAAACCTGATTTTAAAAATTTATAGTACATAAAATATCTTAAATATACTTGGAAAAGTACATAAATAAATTTTAAGATTAAAGATTTTTGCTTCCCACACGAATTGAAGTTTTCAAGGTAGGTATTAAAATTTATATATATAGATTTTAAATTATTACAGATTAGAGATTCAGCTATGGCCCATTTAAGAAATCTCTCTTAGCAAATAAGTTGCCACAGCATCTTTCTTAATTTTCTTGATAGTTGAAAAACTAGCGAGAAGTGTGATGAAGTTTAGCAAATTATTCGCTCACATTCAAATGTAATTTCTTTTAAAATTAATTAGATTATTAATGAACGTAAATGAAAATTATTTGCTGCTCTATATTTCTTTCTAAAAATAATTCTAAGCAGCTTTAGCCTTCTGTTGTAATCAATTACAAAAAATAATTCTATTGAAGGAAGAAATATCGTGATGGTCGTGCCAAAATTACTACCCACTTTCGCTCACAAAAGAACAAAAAAGCAAACAACTTCAGATAAGATTGAGGCAGAAAATTATTCTAAGCCTGAAAATGGTCAAACCGAGTCTTGATACAATCGGGTGGGGCTGTTCCACGCCTACCTTCACAATCCACTGGAAGGTCGATGTCCATCTGCTTCCTACAAGCATCAGGTGTTAACTGTGAACCACGTGTAACTATCCTTCTGCGCCTCTATAAGTGCTCTACAAAAAAGACAGTTGTTCCACTTTCATTCCCCTCCTTTGTTTTACTCTGCAGACTATTTTTTAATTTTTGTCTGTTTTCTTCTCTTCACTTCCTCTTCGTCTATCTAAGCATTAAGCTATCATCTGCTAATTCGATCTAATTACTATCCCCTTTCGAGTGGACAACGGGGTATTTTTTGGTTAATGATAAAGGCATACTATTTTGTTTAAAAATATTCTAACGTTCGAGATCGTCTGTACAGATTGAAAGTTATAGATCTTTGTTACTACTTACGCACGAGGAAAATTATTTAATCTTATGAGTAATGCTTTTGTTTCAATAAATGATCAGCTAACTCCTAGGGTGGGGAACGTGAGTTATGCATTATGTTAGACATAATTTGATCACAAGAATGTAACTGATAAAAAAGTTTAATCATTGAATTGTTTGAAGTTAACAATAAAAAATTTCTTTCTACTACTTGTGGTAAGAGACAAAGAAGTTTTGATGTAAGATATTTCCTTCAAGTCGAAAAAATATAAAAGTGATTAAAACTTTTGAATTTGTTCTCGCACTTATATACTATTATGACGACAGATTTATTTTGAGAGATGACATATTCTGAAGATTTAATAATGGTATCAGGTAAGGCCATTAAAGAAATTTGATGTAAAAGGTTATTTTGATATGATAGATTTTAGTCATTAATTCTTAGTCTTTTAATCATCAGGGGAGAATAGCAGAAGGAAATCAATTGAAAATTCAAGTTTTTGTAATTTTTCTATCTGAATTCTATCCTAATACATAGAAAGCTCAAAGCACATAAATAGTAAAAGCTTAATCATATGTAATTTCATTAAAGACATTTAAAAAAAGTATCTGCAAATAATAGCAAAATTTATGATTATCCATTGTTTTTTGACATTTTCTGGAGATTAAAAGCAGAATTGTGGCAACAAGATGATTAACGTTTTGGCCTTCAACGCTTCTCAAGAGCAAGTGAGTTGGACTTCCACATTGGCGTGGATGTTTGCTGTGATTCTGTATGCACTTTAAACTTTAGATTCTTGTGCTATCAATCCTATTGAAAAATTACAGAAGACTGCGAAAAGCAAACATTTTGATAGAAAAAAAAACTAAAAACTAATTGAAAAACTTGGAGAAAAAAATTAAGATGTGTTATCACTTTTTTTTATTATCTTTTGGCAAGAAAAAATTATAAATAAATATTTGCGTTCAAGAAAATTCTTGAAGCAGAATTTTGTAATTAAGAAAAATTGGAATGAGAGAATTATTTCCAAATTCGTGATAACACTGACGGAAATGATGGTATTCCATGATTTTATATAAAAGTTTTGCGCAAGTTGCTTCACCTTAAGTTTTGACTTGTAAAAAGCTGGAACAAACAGAAATTAAGATGAATTTATTTTTTAAAACTTTTCTATACAAAAAAGCTTTCTCTACACAAAAATTCAAATTTATGAATTCAAAAAGAAAAAAATACATTTTACCAATCCAATTTACATTCTTAACTTGACCTACGATGAAAACCGGAATTGAAAGAAATATAAGAAAAATTAAAATAGAGTAATTTAGTATTTTGAAAAACTTAATGAATGCTATATCAGTACTCTATCACAACTATAATGGATTTTTAAATTTTATATAGGCCTGAAAAGAATATGAATATTTGAAATGATACAGTATTTTAATATTATTTTAAATAGACAATTATTAACAGATATAATAAATAATATATTGTACTTTATTTTACTTTAGAGTTTTATAGTAACCTTGATAATATTATTTTTCGCCATTTTCAAAATATGGAATAAATGTTAATATGTACAGTTTCTTATATAACTTTTAAATTTGATTTTACAGAAGCCTTCAGAGATAAAAATGAAACTTGAATAAAAATTAAATAAAACGATGAGAATTTGTTTATTGTAAAAAATACTTTGAATTAGCTTTTGGACATAATTACAGGACACAATCAACTTTATTAAAGATATGAAAGTTTGTAATTACTGCTGTAAAGAATGCCTTAATTTTTTAGACTTTTTCTTAATAACTTTTTAGAGATAATAAAATTGTGTACAGAAAAAAGCAAGAATGAAATTTTAACTATCTAAAATCCTTAGAAAATTTTTCCCTTTCAGAATACTCATGTATATTATTGGTTGGAATTTTGAATTGAATAAAAAAATAATTTCAAATTCATATGTCATAATAAACTATGATATGTATTTTAAACATAACAACCGGTGCATAACAATCTGTTATGTAAAACAAAAATATTCAAGTTTTGGAATATTTTGGCTGAAAGATATGACAGTAGATTTTTTAGATGACTCTAAAAGAGAAATCACAAGGATTATACGTATGTACTAGAAAAAATAACTGATATTTTCTCTTTTTTTACTATTACTGCTTTCACTAGTTATATAGAAATTTATCATTTATATGTGGTATTAAAAGTTTTTAAAGGATTTTGTAATTAAAGAATATATTAATATTTTTAAAGCAGTTGTGAATATACTGACTGACTTATTAGAACACTGCTAAAATAATTGTACAAAGTTTTCACGCGATTAAAATTTGTATGTAAAAGCAATTTAAACTCCTTTTTTCATGTAGCGTTTGTTCAGTTTTTAACTTAAATTATAATTAGGGCTGTTTGTATTTGAAATAATTTAGACCAGCTATTAAAATTTAAATTTCAACAGATTTTGTGAAAACAAAATATTCTTTGAATTAAAAAATACATTTCCGAACGAAATATTTCTGGGAACCCATTTGGATAATATTTTCACCTTGAGATAATAATTACACAGAAATAAGTGTAATTAAATCTATTTTTATTTTTTCTAAGCAAGTTGTCGAAAGTTTTGTGATAAATGTTTTAAATATGATGAAATTAGTTATGATACGATAAGTATGGTTCTGCAGATTCTTTTATTCAGATGGGAACATTATGAAGGTTTTGAAATGAGGCTTTTCAATTAAAAAGAAAATTCAATGAAATCATTTTAAGATAAGTAATGAAAAGAAAGCAATAAAAATCTCTTGTTTCTAACAATCAGGTGGCAAGCACATGCAATTGAGTTTTGATGCTTATTATACAATTAATATTTATACTTTGATTCCATGTACATGTTAAGAATTATTATATAAAATATCATGTATTGAAATAAGTGATTCATGTAATATATTATAATGGATTTTTTTTTTTATCTAATATTGAAAAATGCATCCAATATACTTAATCATTACTGATCTATGTTAAAAATATCAACTGAATCATCAACAGAAATTAAAATCTATTTTATTGACTTGTTACTGATTACTTTAAATGATATAATAATTATAGAAATATGATAGAAAAGCCCTTTAAAATAAAAAAAGGTGTCATGAAATTTAAACAGTATGAATTTTCAATTACTGCCATAAGTAAATTTTACTTTAGCACTTGAGTCAGAGAACTTTTAAGATTATTTGAATTAATTAGTGA
>JAPDSC010039997.1:0-11748 GCA_026290005.1 Latrodectus geometricus
ATCTCATTAATTGTTATTTAACACACAAATAATATTACATAATTTTTTGTTTTATTTAATAATTAAAATCTAATTATATTCAAGTAATTCATTCCTTTAGGGCCAAAATTTATTTTACAAGATATCAGATATGTAAGCTTACGTAGAAATATGCTTGATATTTAAACACAGTATTTTACAAAAATATAGTAAACAGAACACATAAAGCTTTAATTTTTAAATATCTTAGCTTCCTATCTTAATTTAAATATTTATCTTTGTTCTATCCTCATTAGTTCTATTTGCATTCGTAAATAACCTTTTTCTATATTAATTTATTCAATTAATATAAATAATTTTTACAACTATACTTTCCTTTGAAATTGTTTCCAATGTTCCTTTAATAATTTCTCAAATTTAATCACTTAATATAATAAATAATGCTATAATTTTTATTTACTCGAAAAACTACCTGAAACAAATATTGGTTAGATAGTTAGTTAACTAGTACAATGTATCTTACTAAAAGTAAAATTTTGGATAATATTTGGATTTTCGTTTCGATTGAGGCAATTCGTTACAATTAGAAATTGATTATGTTTCTGGAAGACTTAAACATGCATAAAATATCAATGGGAATAATATTATTTATAAATCATCATTAAAATATGTTAGTTAATTACATTATATTCAAAAACAATAAAAGAACCTTCACATTTACTATTAAATACAAGATTATCATTTATATTATCTTAATAATGTTAAGAGAAGTAATTGCTTAAGAAAAGCTCGCAAGTTTCTCACCCATCTCCTTAAGACAATATTAATTTCATTTACATGTCTATAAATGTCAATACTATTAAAGCAGCCAAATTTCAGAGAAGCTGCTGCATTTCTTATTTTTAATCATAAATACTAAGGATGAAGTGTTTTTTGTTTCACAATGTTTTTAAATATTTACCTATTCTTTAAATAGGGTCATAAATCCTTTCGTAAAAAATAAATATTTTCTAATTAAAATAGCATTGTGTGTTCAACGGAAAAATACCTTCACTTAAAAAAGAATTTGTTTCTTATTTTAACTTTAGACATAAGAGAGAAAACAAGTTTATAATGACTTAAAAAGTTTCCTATAAATTTAAAGGGAAGCAATTTTCCACTAGAATGAGCATAATCTAACAAGTTTAAGTTAAACTAAAAGTGCACTTGAAAAGTAAAAAATTGAAGATATGATGCTTTTATTTTCAAGTGTTTTAAAAACTAAGGTTATTTTTTCTGAAAAATGAATATAAATAAATGAATAACTTAAAATAAGGTAATGTGACATAAACACATTAAAAATAATCATTTAAATATATTTTTCTAAATTATCAGATACCGAAAATTAAAGAAAAATCACAAAAATAGCAATAACTCTCGCAAAAATAAACCAGTCTCAATGAAATTTGAGCATGTTGGTACGTAAAAGGAGCTGAACAATATGACATTATGCAAAATAGTGGTGCTGCTGTCGGAATACATCGTTTATATCATAATACTTTTCAATATGTCCAGTATGTCATTAATGTTCCGAGAAGATTTCTTTTGGATATTGGGCCAAGTTAACATATTTTATGGAGGAAATGAAGCAAACGATGTAAGCATAAATCTCAAAGACCTAAATGCAGAAACACTGTACCCACATCTCCCATTCTTCTTCATAGACAAGAGTCTAAACATGCTCCAAAGCAATACAAATACAAATACATAATAAATGCTGTGAAACCTTTGAAAATCCACCGAGTTTTATTTCAGCATGATATTTTATAAACAGTAGTCCATTTGGACGTATCACAATAAAGAGAATTCAGAAAACTCCCAAGCACACATAATGACAGAAGCAAATAAGCCAGTAGAAGCGTATGGAAAAATCAAAAGCTCAACAACCATAATTCATTGTTGAACTAATCATTTCTATAAGAAAGATCAAATTCCATCTATTTCAAAAGTTTAACTCTGTAAGTCAATATTCTGTAAAAGTGCTAAGAAATATATCATCTTTTATGACATTCTTGGAACTGTTTCCCTTGTGTAAAACTATTTTTCGGAAAATTACAACTATCATATTCAATTCTATCTAATATACCTATGACAGTAATAAACACCTTTTATTCAATTTTTCCAAACATTATTTCCCGGTATGTTGCTCCTGATTAGAAGAGTTATTTCCAGCTTTCGGTTTTCGTCCTAACTCAAATTTATTCTCTCTTTAATGTTAGAGGAGATAGATTTTTCCTCTTTCTTATTTGGGGTTCAATTTTTTTGAAAAATCAATTTTCAAAAGAATTAAAATAATTTCAACCAGATATTTTTCTGTTCAAATTTAATTAGCTTAGGTTTTAAAAGTGTACCTACGAATTAGAATATTTTATTCAAACTTGAGAATTTCAGTGTTGGTACTGATACCGAGTGGATACATACATTTCTCTCTCTCTCATGGTCTTCTATCAGTACGATAAACTATCTTCCAAACTTCTTTAATATTCACTGTTCTTCATATTCTTAATTTATAATTCTTAAAAAGGAAGGAAAGTATTACTTGTATAAAGAGTCTGAAGTATAAATAACCTCAAGATTTTTGCAACGTGTCAATAGTTGCCCTGTAAAAATTTTAATCTAAAGGAAAATTCGGCAATTCATAGCATATGTGTGAATCTTTTATTGTTTTCTTAAAAAAAAAAAAAAAAAAAAATACCAGACTTGAAAATGGCATTTTGCTAGTGATCTTGTCTTGTCTTGAGTTCTCTGTCTTGTCTTGAAAAAGATTATTTCAAAGATTTTCAGTATTTGAGTAAATGCTTTGTAAAATATTTATAGAATTTTGGTATGCTATCTCATATATTTTACAATATGCATATTACAAAGTTAATTTTTTTATCAGCTTTTGGATAAAAACTCAATAAATACTGTTCCAAAAATCTATAAGTCATTATGTGTCATTTGAGATATTATTATTCTTTCTATTTCCATGGATATAATCAAAGCCTTGTTTAATTTTGCTTACTTCCACATTTTTCTCTGTAATCATGACTAGAATAAATGTTCCCTATGCCCTTGTTTTCAAATGTTTTCTTACATTTGAGAATAAATTTTATTTGGAAACCATTTAATTTTTAGATACTCTTAATTATTTTATTACTCGTTCAAAGAAACATATAATATGTAATACTAAAACCATTCAATTAAATATTTAATAGAACAACTATCAAGTATATCAGCTTTACAGAAAATAAATTGGGACATCTTCATTTAACAATCTCGCCTAGCCAAATCATCACCAGAATCGTCAGAAGATATCTGTATATCTTTATGATAAAAATAAAATTGTAGAAGCAAATTTATGAAACATTATACAGAACTATAAAGAAAATTTGGGATTCATTAACATTTTTTCTAAAATCAACATCCTCCAAGATACACTGGTAGAACAAAAATTAGCATATATTCTTTATAATAAGGTTTACTTTCAGCCAGTTTCTTAAAACTCAATTAAATGCTCCATTTCTTAAGATAAATATGCATTGATCTGAAATTGGCTAAATAATAGAGAAGAACATAATAAAGTGGATAAAATGATTTTCTTAAAAAGAAGAAATAACATTGTCTCTGACTTATGTTGATTTAATGTTTGTAACAAAACACTTTCTAAAATAATTAGCCTCAGGAGACAATTCAAAATTTTTCTAAGGATAAAGGAAAAAGTAAAGCATTTTGAAATTGTGTTAAAAGAAGAAAAAATTCTTTTTAAAGCAAAGTAATCTTTTGCATATAATAATTTTACAAAGTAAGATATGCAGGTTATTAAAGTAGTACTTCGAATGTGAGGTAGATTTTATTCTCACGTCATGTCATTATTTTAACGAGAAATGTCTACATATCACCTCATTAAATATATGATTTTTTTAAACATTTAGTAACATATTTTAGGAAATTCTAATTTTGTGTTATTGAATTTATATAATGAAAGTGTGTATAATAAAATTAATTTATACTTAATATGGAAAAACATATGAGTGAAGGGAAATCTTATATTACTTAATTGCTATATTAATATATAAATTTAAGGCTATATAAATTTAAGTATTTTATTTAATTTTTTATATGAAAATTATTAGTAAATTTAAAGCTATAAGACATAAATTTATGGACTGTGTTGGCAATAAAATAATAACTTTTATATGAATATGATGAAAATAAAGTAATTCAGACACATAGGTACATTATACATAAATTGGTTCACAACTTCTCATAAACCTAATATTAATAGTTTATTCTTCTATTAATCCCGAAATTTTATGAAATACTAAAAATTTTTTTGTTTTACTACAATTTAAGAAAACTAATAAAAGTTTGCTATTGTATAAATTTAATTTTGAGTAAACACATCATAGTTTTGTAGGTACTTCATAGATACGTAAACTCACATTTTAGTCATTTTCTCTGTTTAATAGTATCCTTTTAAAACTCAGTAAATTATTCAATGGTTTTTCATGTTTCAGTGCATTCAATAGTAAATCTAAATGTATCTGTTATCTAAGTATCTAATTGCTTTTTGAATTTTTGAAGAAATTGAAAATATTTTAAGGTTTTTAAAACTATTGGTTTTTAAGTTTCATACAAATTTGTGCTTTTTAAATTCTATACCAAGATATATTATAAATCCAACATCTGATGAATAAGAAATAGCTAAATAGCTTATCTGAGTTGAATCAAGAAAGCAGCAAATAAAACATAAAATGAGCTTTTTTTCATACAAATCACATAAAAATCAGAATTAATTTATCGACAAAAGATGGAAAAGGGTACTGCTAAACTTTTGAGTTCGCAGAATATCAACTATCATATGATCCTCTAGGTGCTGCTTAAAGTGATGCCAAATTCAAAGGGGGTAATAAGCATCAAGAAGATCAACATTGCAACGCAAATAAAGTTTAGTCGGAAACATTTTAAAAATACTTATTGTTGATTTAATGTCGAGTGTGCTTAAAATTCAGTAATGAATAAAAATAAACATTTATTTGATATCTGGCTTAAGAATAGTACAGGAAAGCAAATTGTTCCTCAGCAAACAAAGATAAATCAAATTGATCCAGAAAAAAAAACGCTCGTTGATACAGTTCCCATTCAAATTATCCATTTAACTGGCAAAAATAAAAAACTAATAAACGTTATTTAGAAAACTTTCCAGTTCAGCAGAAATTGCTTAGCAATTACTATCTCTGATTTAATAATAAGCAATATATGAATATTCATCTGATTTACTGTGAGAAAATGTTTAGCACAGCAAATATTCCAAGAACAATATTCCTTAAGGCGTAGTAGCCACCTTGTGAATATCGACCGATGACTTTGATAGAAATGATTTTTCGTAGTAGTCAGATTTTATGTAGGATAATATCTCACTATTTATGCACTAAAAATGTAAATATATGTACCAGAACTATTTCGAGCATCTCCATTGACAATTACTTGAGTAGTTGTAACTCAATCTGGTATCCTGCACAAGAAAGTATATGAACTTGTATATTTCAAAAAAGATATGCTATGTGTAATTGCTATAGATCTGAATTGTAGCTGAGGCTACATATTTCTATGGAAAACAGTTTGTGAGTGCTGGTTGGTAAAGATAGATAATCCAAAATTTTCCACCATCAATTTGTTTTTTGATAATCTCAATTTTTAACTAAGATAACTGTTCAACACGCACAACTACAAAGCACTAGTGGTGGTTCAAAAATACACACATTAATGTCACGTCAAACGTTCAATATAATTTCAGTGTCTTACTTCGATGTCTGAGAGAGATTCTCAGAAATTATTTGTTGGAAATATACATGCATTCCGAAGGTTTAAGCTAAGTGAAATACCTTATATTACAATATCACATCTTTCCAGATATGCTACTGATTGTATTCATTACAATGCGATGCAATATTTGATTAATACAAGATAGTTCACCAGTATAATTTTCTAATTAAGAACGTAGCCTTCTCGATGTTAGGAGAGAAGAACTCAGGAGAGAAGAAGAACTCAACACGTTGTAAATATTACTTGATATATGCATTCCCAGGATAAAGACTCCTTAAACTTTTTCTTTTGGAAACACTTTGAATCTCTAGTATATCAAACCGCCTAATCAATAGGATGCGGTATTATGGCCAGCATCGTGAATACGATTCGCATTTTTCAATGCGCACCCGATAATTGTACCGACTTCGCAATAGCAGCAAATTCGAACAACTCTTTTTTAATTATTTAATTTTTCTTTTAAATTTTCACTGTAAAATAAATGTTATTACTACTTATTTCATTGCTTTTTTTCTCTTCTTCTTAACATCCTTCAAAAGGAGTTTTAGGATTTTAAAAACTAAATGTTATTAGCGATATTATGTTCCATGCATCACTTTTTTTTATCTTGATATCTTATTATTACCATTTGGAATTTGTCATTTTAAGGAAACAATCAAAATATTCAAATCATTAGCATTATTATACTATTATTATTATATGCAGCACACAATTCATATGTTGTCATGGAATTACGTATATTAGCTTTATAAAAAATATTAAACATCTTTCATCAGTATTTCTTCAAACAAAATTCACTATTAATTCAAAATATCAAAATAAATCCTCAAATTAATATTAAATCATCTCTTCTCTTTTTCAAAAGCAGGTGAATTAAGAAAAGTGAATATTATTATGTCACAGATTCCTATGAGATTTTAACTGCTCTAATAGATTCTAATGTTTTAGAGGCTTCTGTATTCTTAAACATTGCAAAATACATCATCCAAATTTACTGAAACGAGTATATATTTTAGTACTTAATTTGTTAGTTTGCCCATGTAATTAACACATAGTAAACTTTTATTTTATAGAAATGTTCGCATATACTCTTTAAAGTAATTTAAAATCATGATAAAAAAATTAAAACGTACAAAAAATTTACAAAAGATAGTGCTTTCCTAGTTTTATACATCTAAATATTTTAATTTAATTTTAATTTCATGTTATATTAGAGAAAACTAAATTTTTAGTTTTAAAACAGTAGAATCCTTAACTTTTATATTGTATAGTAATATAAATTTTTATATTGTAAGGCAATATAAAACTTCCGGATTCTACTGTACCCAGAAATGTTTATATTTAACAAAAATAATAAATGCTGCTAGCTTTATTTAAATATTTGGATCTGAAGTAAATCTTAAAGAAGATTTCTATTCTTTTCTATACTATCAGATAAAATAATGACAAATAAATTAAATTATAAGAACAGAATCTCTATGAGTTCTCGTGTCACACACTTATTAGACAAATAAATATTATATATCCTTTTAATCCTTCTATCTTTAATATCTTTAAATATCTTTTAATTATTAATAATGATAGCCTTTTAAAAATGCAATCCAGTCTATTAATTTATGTTTTTAAGTACTTTAAGCTGTTCATACATAATTAATAATAGTTTAGTCATTGAAGATAAAAGTGATTCAGTAGTTT
This sequence comes from Latrodectus geometricus, assembly GCA_026290005.1. Lineage (NCBI taxonomy): Eukaryota > Metazoa > Arthropoda > Arachnida > Araneae > Theridiidae > Latrodectus > Latrodectus geometricus. The sequence goes on from JAPDSC010039997.1 coordinate 7,522, forward strand.
CAAATCATCCTAGTGAATGCTAAATTAAAGATTACGTTAACAGAAATATTTTTTTTATCGTTGATATATTTTTATTGGGGGGAGAGGGGGTTCATTTTCAACTCTATTACGAGTATTTTGAATAATGCCCATAGAATTCCAATACAAATATAATATAATACAAGGATGTAGATACTTTTGATGTCAATGTATTTACTCTGTCTAATTTTGTCATACATTGCCCAGATAATTGGTTCTTCCGTTATTCAATCAAGATGCCTGTGACTCTGCGTTGCCATAAGAACCAATATTAGAGATACTATGCGAATATCTCTGTAACTGCTTAGCTCGTGACACAAATACTGTGGACTAACAAATTCAATAAGTTTTAGTATTAACATCCGTAAAATGGAACACAAAATATCTAGGCTTAAATGTGACACAAGAACAAACCATTTTATTATGCTTCGCATTTTAGCTAAATATTTAATAGTGGTTATTATGAAAACTTTTTAATTCAGTTTTAATTTTATTTATTCTTAGTATGAAATATCTTATTGGATAAAATAATTTTAAAATATTACAAAATTCTAATGCAATCTATATTCTATTCAATGACATAAATTTAAAGCATTTTTACATATTATGTTATTCTTAATAAGATATTTATCTCTACATTTATTTAAACTATTTGAAAGCCTAGAATTAAATTTCGTGCTTAAAATTTATTTGTTCTTAATAGTTTTTAAACTAATTTATAAAAATAAGTACTTGTAAACTTTTTTGAAAAAAATGCATTTCTTTTTTTAAATTTAATTTTATATATGAAATAATTTTGGTTCAAGTATAAAAATTAAGTCTTGATAATCTCAAAAAATTTATAGAAACAATCAAATTAATATAACGATAAAATCAATTCAACATAGAAATTATTAAACATAATTGATAAATCTATTCAATTTTAAGAAAATATGTATATTAAATACTAATTACTAATTTTTGCACAGTTCTTTTTATTTTGTCAAATGAATTTATATTAAAGAAAAGATGATCTAGTCTATTTATGAATTACAAAATCAATTGAATAGTAGTATAAAAGAAAATAAATTTATAACTGAAGAAAATATTTTATATAATATGTTATTAATTAATTATATGCTGCAAATTACTTATTCTTATTTTTTGTATCTGAATGCAACTATTATTATATCTAGTATTATTATAGTGAAATTATGAGTATTATTATATTTGTAATAATTATTGTAACTAAATCTATAGTATTTTTAATGTAGAAAATAAGAAGAAAATGTAATTTTTTGCATTAATTTCTTTTAAAAACCATTCCATTCAGTTTTTCAAATGTTTAACTTTATTTTTTAATGCTGCACTACAAATGGTTATTCTTTTAATTCTGTATTTCAAATAGCTTAACTCTGTATGGTCAGTTCTTGTAATCTAAAAAAATCTCACCCTATGAGAAAAGAATTGTAAAAAGGCTACTTCAAGAAAACAAATAGTCTTCTTCTGCAATCTCAATTAACTTCAGAGTGCAGTAGTATTATCGATTCAGGGTAGATCTCTGTTTGAAACTTTTATCTGTTTCACACAAGTTGAGAAAAAATTATTTGTTTATTGGAACAAAAGTGCAGGCTATTCACATATTTTTTCTACTTAATCACCCGAACATTTAATTTGCTTTTAAATTCCAATATTTTATAAATTAAATAATTTATATTACATTTATATACATGGGGAAAAGCTTTTGTGGTGAAAAAAAAATTCTACAGCAACAATATTAAAGTTAAATTTCTGAGAGGCAAATGTTCTTAAAAGCTAAAAATGTTTTAAGAAATGAAATGAGTTCAAGCAATGTGTTACAACAAAAGGTAATTTATAGTAAAAAAATGTAACTAAACCTTATATAAAATTCTTTTTCCTGTAAAACTTTTTAAATTATTTTTATAAACTTAATGTTCATATGAGTTACTACAATCTGTATTTTAAAAAAAATCATTTACTAACTAAAATCTACTTATATAGTATAATAGAATAATACATTTAAAATAAAAAATCTTAATAACATACAATATTATGAACCTACAGATGGCCTTGTTGAAAAATGAGCCGCTCTCATTTTTTTTAGTTAAGTGTATATATATTTATATATTTAATGGAACATATAGGGGAAAGACATGATGACATCTGCTTAAGATTTTTAGACTTCAGATTAATTATGCTATCTTCAAATGGAAACTTTTTTGCTGTTAAATAGTGCTGCTTGTTTTACTTCAACGAGTTACTACGGGAATATGATAGTTATCATTTGCTTTAGTATACCATACATGACAAATTCCTGATCGACATTGAGACTCTTTTATTCTTAGAGTTCAATATCTCGAAAATGAAATGATAATCATTAAATTTCCATCAGAATTCGCTAAACTTTTTTGTTTTTAATCGAATTAAACCTCCCAATAATTGATGTATCAAGACTTTTATTCCGGTAAATGAAGTTTCAATGGAATCTTTATATCCTATTTTCTTAAAACAAAAGATGAACAAATTATTTCAGAAATAAAATAGTGAAGAAAGATGTGTGAGTGTGATCAGAATTTTCTGATTACTGTGGCTAATTGTCAGTAAATTATTTGTATAATTTTTATTAAAACTATGAGCTACCCTTATTCTGTGTACAGTGTAATTTTCCATTGAAAATGTGCTTTGAAAAAATTTGTGAAATTATTTAATGAGTTTCGTTACGAATTTAAAAATATTCTCCTATTATATATTAAATCTAAAATTTTATTGTCTCTAACTCCTTGTGTTAAATTTTTAACACGTTTAACATTTACAACAAATAGGCTTGATTATTGAGATTTTAACACCACGCACACAGTTGATAGTTTAGTAAATGATGGGTATTATAAAATTCCGCTTAAAAGTATTGATATTTTCTATGATATTTTTAAGGAGTTAGAGTTTATATTCTTGCATTGCAAAGTAAAAAACTTGGAAAATGCTCTAAAATGATGCAAAAAGTACATATAAAAAGGAGAAAAACGACTTCCATCTCTCTTTATTAAATAGAAGCTAGAACAGAAATAAAACATACTTATCCAAAAAGACAGGTAACTGAAAGAGATTATGAGTTCTAGTCTATTACAAAATGGTTATTTAGATTTATGAGATACTCAAAAATTGAATTCAGAAATGTTGTTGAAATCACAACAAGTTACCATACATTTAATTAAGTTTAATGTCAAGTAAGTAAAAGGGATTCTTGTTAATGACAAGTAAGGGATTCTTTTTAATACTGATATTTAGAATTAAGAAATTCATTGGCTTTTAAATTTTAAAAGTGATTTTACATGATATTTAAACTATTTAAGAAAGTATTCCAGAAATGGAACTCTAAAATGCAAAACTAAATTTTTGATTTTCAATGTTTGTTTGATATTAAAGTTTAAAATAAATAAATATATATATATATATATATATATATATATATATATATATGGGATGATTCTAAATTGTTTTTACAAATTAATAGGGATGATAGTTCCCATCCAGACAAGTAATAATCACATAGGAACATAGGGCCACATTCTTCTCTGAGAGGCAGATAAGAGGAATTCTCACCTGAACACTCAATAGAGTTGGGTAAAAGAATGAATAATACTAAAAGTATCTCAATCATATTTATTGTTAAGTATAAACCTCACAGCAAATGCTAAAAATGCCGACCACTTGTATCGTTGTACAGTTGACACCGGTGAAGAATGGCGCACCCTCTCGAAGATTCCTGATGTCGTGTTAATTTTGCCAGCGGCAACAACAATTCTAGTCGCTAGATCTTCAACTGAGTCCACAGGCCTCCAGAACAAAAAGTTTTCATGTGCCTCCAGAACAAAAAGTTCAGTGTGTTAAAGTGAGTGAGGAAGCCACGCCACAGATTTACTACTTCCAATTCATCGTAGGGAATAGCATTCACGAGGATTTTGAGATGATGTTATCCAAATAATACAGAAGTAATCATGTTTTGCCGTTTTTAAAGGATAATGTCTACTCTGATTGGCTTTCTCCGATAACTAATAAGAGCAAAATGTTGCTTCTTCTCTGTGGAAATTTGCATATGGTAAATTTGTGGCAGATTCTTGATACCTTTCTACTTTCTTTTATTCTTCCAGTCAGAGTGGAATGCGGCCCTATGTTCCTATGTAATTATTGCTTGTATGGATGAGTACTATT
>JAPDSC010040007.1:3603-17949 GCA_026290005.1 Latrodectus geometricus
ATATAAAATCGAAGAGCTTTTTAAATCTTCTTCGATTATTCTACAGAATATTAAATTTTTAGTATATTCCATATTCAGTATAATTTAACTCCCCCTAACTTAAAATTATTGAAGTCAATTGACAAACTTTGCAATAAAATTGCAAGAAACTATAATTTATTGAATAATGACCTCTGTTTGAGAATAAAGTCTTTTTAGTGCTCTTAACAAAGTATTTATCCAGACGAAAATTTCTAGCATTTCTTTGAAACTGCATTAAAATACAAGCAATAACTGGTTTAAGTATCAAAATATTGATGAAGAATGATGATTCAAAATTATATTATTAGATCAAGAGATGACAAAAAATTGAAATCAAGTAAAAAAAGATAGGGACATGTATTTTAAAAATCAATGTGTCTGTAATGCAATAAAAATAACATAGTGTGATAATACAAAAACAAGTATTAACATGTTTAAATATCAAAATATAGGTGACGAATGAGGGTTTGAAATATGTAACGAAACTTACAGGTGACAAATCATGTAAAAAATAAATTTATCTTAATACAAATGTGTCTGTAAGTAATAAAATAGGCAAAGTGTGTTAAATATTTCGATGCTATTTTCAAAGCAAAATCTAATAAAATTAGGAATTTCTCTATTTCATACACCAGTTATACAGTTATTAATAATCATGAAAATGTTTACTAAGAGTTATTTTATATACAAAATATATTCACTATTAACATTTTTTGTATTTCTCAAATAAATTTATAAATCCCGAAAGCAGTATTTATGTAGGTAAGCAAAAAACATTTGATTTAAATATTCAAAAAATCTTTGTTTTTAAATTGTTATCCTTTATACGTAATTTTATATCAGATAAAATCACACTAATAGCTGCAAAAATACTTTACAATTTTTAAATAACTGTAAATTAACTGTTCTCAATGTATTTGAAAATAATGTAGCATAAAACAAAATCGATCAAACATTTAAAATGTATCTCAATAGTTTAGAGAAATTTTTATTCTTACAGAATAACATTTATAAGTAAATAAGTTTAAAGCAATGAATTTTTAAAAATATTTTGTTTAAATTTTACATGATATAGTAATTGCATTAAATAATTCTTTACATGATATAAGTAAATAATCTTCCAATGGTATAGAAATCATTGTACTATTTTAAAATTCCTAAATACATATTTTCCAGGAAACTCAATATTTTATAATTCCATAAATTTGTAAAATAGCAGCTGTTATAAATAATTATAAACAATGAAATGAAAATGTAAAATATTAAGAATAACGAAATAAATAACTTATTAGGAAAAAATGCTTCATTTTTGAAAATGTGATTAAAAATATTTTCTTTTCCAAAGAAATTTCAGGTATAATTAAGAAAGTAATTAAGAATTTTTTTATGAGAGATATAATTAAGAATTTTTATATGAGATGCAAAAGGTTTTATTAATATTTGATTGAAATGAGTCAAAAAGGGGAACAATAGTAAATATGTTAAGGAAATTGTATATAAATTTTTTTATAAAAAATATTTTTAATGATTTTCTCATAATTTCTTGTTTCATTTTTACTTACATTTTGAATATTCTTGTTGGAATTGATTAAATGTGGATATTATAATCATTATTTAAATAGGACTTATATTTAACATTAAATTTATTTCAATAATTTTATAATATTTTAATTTCTTAAGTGACTATATTAGTTTTGAAATTTAGTCTCTATATTGTAAATAACTGTATTTAACATTAAAAGGAGAAATGCTGCTCAACCATAAAAGCGTCGACATTTTTTTGCAATTTTTTTAGATTTTAATTTTAGGTTTATAATTCAAACGCAATTTAAATAAATTATAATTGAACAAAAGTCTTAAATTCATTATCAAAGTGTTCACCACGTTTCAAAAATTGCAATAATCATTATTTTATTTTTTCTTTTCGGCTTTTTCAACAATATAACCTAATTTATTAATTAAATCTATGTTGAAAATGTACGCGTAAAACATTTTCAATACAGTAAACATGTTTTTTTTACAAAACATGTGTATTGTAATCAATTATATAAAATGACAAACGTCTCTATGATCTCAATTCTTAAAAACTATATTCTTAAAATCCTTAAGTGAAATGTGTTTTTATTTTAACTCTAAAAATGTATAAAATTGCAATAGAGAATTACATTATGTGAAGCGGAACTCAAAGTTTGTTTTCATAATGAGCTAAAGGGAACTTTGAAACACATTATAAAAAGGAAGTGCAATTACAGGGGATAAGCATTAAAGTCCCGCATATAAATGAACTTTCCTAATGTGCTTGCAGATTTCTTCTTAACATTTAATGTTAGAAGTAATTCTAAGTGCATTTCTTAGTGAATAATTCTTTACTTAAACAATATAATGTAGAGGTTTTAAGAATAAAGTATTGAATATATTTGAACTTAAAAAAAAAAAAAAAAAAAAAAAAAAAAAAAACTTTCCTTTATACTTAAAATGATCAGAAGTTATATAATTTTCATTAATTATTGAAAATCGATAAATTAAAGTTATGAATATCCGTGTTAGTGACAACATCCAATACAAAAATATTCACTACAACAATTTACATATTGAGGTATATTAAAAAATCAAATGTTTTACACTTTTTTCTTTTCTTAATTTTTACTGAAAATAATGTTTAAGATGGAAGAACAAAATTGCAATTTCTGTTTTATTGATAATAAACTAGTGATGATTGTGAGTATTAAGTATAGCTAGACGATATGACTTATGTGCCATACTTGTTTTATATTTCTGTGAAACAAAATAGAAAACTCTCACATTTATACATTTTATTAAATGAAATATATTAAGTTTTAAAATAATAGGTATTTCACTTGCTATCAAAAGAGTTTTATCAAATATTGTATACGTTTAGAGATATTTTACTGTATATCGAAAGATATAATAACTCAATACTTCAGAAAAACCGAGAGTTTGATATGATTACTTTGTGGTTAAACAGAAAAAATAACGTTTCCCAGATAAAAAAGAAATTAATGGATTATATGCTGGTTCAACTTTGTGTGAAAAACATGACTATAATGTAGCCAGAATAATTTAAAACAGTATTTTTTAAAAAAATATTGAAAAAGAATTTAAAAAGAATAATGCAAAGAAAATATTAAATGAATGTTCAGTCTAATAAAGATTATGCAAAGCATGCTAAATTACTGGAATAGTTAATCAAGGGATTCCAGTGTCTGACAGCTCGAAAGCGAACCCCCGGGAAAAATATAGACATTGATTGATCGTGTAAATATATTGCAATATCAACAAATAACCTCGTAAATGTACACTGTTAGTGAAATTTTTTCAACTAGTATTGGGAAACCTAACTTTAATAATTAATTTATTTTTTATCCTAGAAATAACTAGTTTAATATTAAAGATCTTAAAAATAAAAAAAAAATTATAATACTTTACTTGAAATGTGATTAATTAGTATTCAATTCTAATTATTGAAAGTTAAAATCTATAATTTTTATAAGTAATTTATGTAAATCTTTTAAACCTACACACACATACAATATATATATATATACATAATTATTTATTATGTGTGCATAAGAGCAAGCAAATTGTTTAAAACACTCAAAGACAGTTTTACAGAGATAATTGAGAAACAACCATTTTGAGACCAAACTGATTGTCTTTACCTTACTGATTGAGGACTGTCATGTAGAGGTTTTCAAAATGTTGTTATATCAGTCTAGACAAGGGAGTGCAAATTGAAATGTCTACTTTGTCATTCCGTTTATTTAAAACAACGAAACGTTTGACTGTATTGAATGTCTTCAGTCTAAAGAACTGGGCAATCGAAAACGTACTGCAATATTCTAGTTTTATTTACAACTACAAAACAAGTGTGGAATAAAAGCATGCTTATGTACATGATTTATATAGCACAGATGCCGGGTGCTTATTTGGGAAATGAATCTATTTGCTTTTTACCCTTAATTTAACCGACTCAGCGTCCGCGACGTATCTGTTACGTCGCAATAAACTGGTCGAAAAGCGGCTCATGACGGCAGGGATACGTCGCAGAGTTTTCACCGAAAGCGGCCGCGACGTATATTTTCACATAGCAGAAACCACTTATTTTTGCTTTCCCCCTAATCGGTGGTTTGATTGATCGGCCTTAATCACTCAAACCACACTCCTTGGAGACTTTTCTTTGAAAACTAAAACTCAGCCTGAGTTTTACGCCAAATATCTAAAATACTGATTATTTTTTCGCCAAGATTCAACTTTAAAATTTTATAATCTAAAAATTTGTTGCTTTAGAAATAAAATGCGAGTTTATACATTATTATTTTTAATTTTAGTTCCTAAGCTAATTGAATTAGGCGATTTTATTACACAAAAATTTTAAATCCATATGTACTTTTAAATTACTAACAAGCTTGCCTTCTTTTCTAACTTAAATTTTAATAATTTTCCTTCTTATGCTAATTATTTCTTACATTTTAGTTAATTTAATTCAGTTTTTATTGTTTTTGATGGCATTTTTTTATCGACTAGTTATGACTGAAATAAACAAATAAAATTTGTAAATGGAAATTATTTAATTTCCAGTGAAAGAGCTCATGGCTGTTATAGTAAAATCGTTGTGACGTCCAAACTCATTTAATTTGCGTTTTTTTTTTTTTTTTTTTTTTGTGCATTAAGAAAAATTTGCAAATAAGTTTACTCTCTGCATATTGATTTTTATTTCGTTATTACTTTAATTTCTTTTTACATACACTTCAAATGTTGATAATAAAACAGAAGTATCATCTTAAGGCAATAGTATAACATGATTGTCTCATAAGTGTATAGCCAAGAATATTATACATGTGTTATTTCTTTTTAATGAAACATTATATTGAAAAAAAATCAACACTATTTACTGTTACACCATATAACAAGGGTGTCCAACACGTCGACCGCGGTCGACTGGTAGACCACGAAGACATTTTAAGTAGTCCCCGCGACCATCCCGATAATGACCTTGGATATTAACAATTTAATTTATGACTTATTATTAATTTATGACATAGAATCAATGAATTATTTAAAATAAAAATTTACTACAGTCTACGCTTTAAAACCCAAAATAGACTTTGCAAAGATTTACGATTTAAAGATTTATGATTAAAGGTTTACGATATAAAACATAATACGGACATGATGAGCGCGATTAAAACATTCAAAGAAACTATGGAAAGGTATGTATCTCAATTAAGAAAACATGAATTGAGAAACTTTAAAAACATGGAGGAAGAGTGCATCCATAATCCAAACCGAGACTTCGAAGATTTCACTTAATTCTTATTTTGTTTGAAGAATTTGAAAGAAGATTCGCTGACCTAATTAGCTTGAAATAAATAAATTTTATAGTATTTCCATTTAATGAAAATGTCAAAATTGATGGACATTGTCACAATGATGTCACTATTAAAATGTCAACATTGATGAACAGCGTATCTGAAAAAATAGGACATTAATGAGGACATTAATTAAAATAGGTATCACATGAGTCACGGTCGAGGAAGAAATTATTAAATTAAGATGCAATATATTTCTTAAATCGAGAGCATATTTAGTGATACTGATTTTTGGAAATTAATTTCTGAGGAAATGTTTCCAAATATTTACAAATTGATTTTCTATTTCAAATCATACTTTGGATCAAGATATCTTTGAGAATCTGCTTTTTCAACCATGAATAAAAAACAAACATTGGTCGCATTTAACAGATGAACATTTAATTTCGCGTTGATGGATTGCAATAAGCTCGTACCAGCCACAATATCATAAACTTTTCGCAGATATACAGTGCCACATTTCAACTAAACGAAGTGAATAGGATGGTCACTTTTTGATATATGAATACTTTGATTATTTTCATCAGTAAATTTTTATTTTGTAAATATTGATAATAAGTTTTTTTTCTTTTATTTATTTTATTTTTAAATAACATATTTTACTGTTTTTTCTTGTTACCGAAATTAAATATGTACGTTAATTTAGCTCTGCCATTGGTAGACCGCCTTCGATTTTTTAAATGTGGAGTAGACCCCGGATCCCAAAAGTTTGGCCACCCCTGCCATATAAAGTCATTATTTTAATATATAAATATTAAAAAGATACTATTTCTTAAAAATTTTACGATATTAGAAATTTTCTCGATTAAAAAATAAACTACAATATTTCTGATATTAGCTTTGTTCTGCTGTGAAAATCATTTTATTTTATATATTTTTTTTTTTTATTTGCATACATGTAATAATTTTTCTAGATGACGTAACGATAATATTTAATAAAATAATATTCCTTACTAGAAATTTATTGCAGATTTAAAACAAAATAGATTTATGAGGAATATAAATAATCAAATTTTTAAACAGTAAACTGTTCTGAAGCAAAATAATGGAATTTTATCTTATATTTAAAGATGAGCTAAACATTTTAAAGCAGAAAATATTTTTAAGTTTTTTATTTTAGAATGTGTTTGAAATGGAATGATCCTATTGAAATAATGTATAAGTGAATCGAAATCATATTAATGCTACAATCTAAGCAATTAAATTTTTAACCTACAGAAAATAATTATTTTATTACAAAATTTATTTTTAAAATAAGCAAACTATTAATACGATAGTTTTACAAATGATTATCTTTTAACGCGATCCATATTAGGTATAAAAGAAATTTTTAAATATAATAATCTTAACCAGAGAATTTCTTGTTGTAAAATGTGGTTATATATTTACTTTACTCTTCTTATTTGATTTAAAAACTAATTTTCATAATTTATCTTTTAAACATAAAATGATATATTCCACATACGAGTTATTGGGTCATTAAAGTCATATTAATGAAAAATATAAATAAATTCATTTAAAATATAATTGAGATACGTTTTAGTTAGGAATGACAGTAAAATAAGTCTCTAATCAATAAAAGAAAGAATAAATACACTAAGAAAATTTATATCTCTCAATCAAAATTTTTTTAATTAAGAGACTATATAAAAAAGATATAATTTATAAATGTTTTTCATTCACGCGAGCGCATAATATTATGTTGCGAGTGCAGCACCATTTTGTATAAAAATACTTTTTTTATAATGAAAGAAGAAAGAATTCATGGTATATTGTTATGTATTATTTTACGTGAATTGAAAAGTCAATAGAAAAAAATAGAATATTATCAATTTTTTTCATATAAATCTGGTGCTTTTGCCAAATTAAATAATATTCTTTTGTTTTTATTTTTAATTATATGTATTCATTTAATCCTTACTGTGAATAAATTTCCTTAAACCTTTGCGAACTTAATAATCAAGACAGTTGAATATTGAAGGCTAAAATTATTTTTTCTAAAATTTTTATAAGTATTCGACAAACTATTTCAAACGGATTCTTATATACGTGAGAGGAGTTTGTTTCCAGGGAGAAAACTATTCATGTGTGACTTCCTTTACAATTTAAGCATGTTTCCTGTTAGTCAGGGAAAGAATGAAAGGGGAGAATGTTTACTTAAATGTAAATGAAACTTTCTGATTATTTTAAACAGATGTGAAATTGCTTTCTCGCCATGATTCATTGCTACAAATTGATGATTATGTTCTACTTTTGTAATAACTAAGAACTTACATAACAGATTACATTACATTCAAAAGTATTTTCGGAAATTTAGATCAATAAAAATCATAAGTATAACAAAAATTTATTTCCTGTTAGTTTTTTAAATTTAAAAATTCAAATCTAAAATCTAATGAATCAAATCCTAAAAACAAAGCATAAAAAAAGATTTTAAAATTATATTGTATATAGTTTCCTATTTAAAGAAAAGACAATTTTTTTTATAAAAATAAAACTGGAATATTTTTTATGAATGACAATATAATAAGTCTCTAATAAATTAAAAAAAAGAAAAATTTGAAAAGAATATTAACAATTCTCAATTAATAAGATTATTAATAAAGTCTCTTTAATTAGGAAACTTTATATAGTAGAGATATATGATAATTATATATGATAATTATATAAAGGTTTTGCATTTGTAATACAATAAAATATTACTAATGCAAGAACTTTTCATAAAAATATTTTTATAATGGAGTAATAATAGCCTCTTAGCATTTTATCATACATTATATTATGTAAAATTAAATATAAGTCAATAGAAACTCGTTATAAATTTATTAGTTTTTTCCTACAGTAATTTTGCCAAATTAAGTTGTAAAGATTGTTTTGTTTTTATTTATAATTATACATAAAGGGTTCTTTTGTTTTTACTTAAAATTATACATAAAGGATTCTTTTGTTTTTATTTATAGTTATACATAAAGTACAGTTCATAAACGCTAGATTAATATTTAAAAAATGACACGAATAATGCACTTGTGAACCAAATATTCCATTTATATTGGAATGAATTAAACGTAACACTTTAAGCTTCTTATTAGTACATGCACTGATATATATTTCAATTCAGATTGACAAATGAAGTTAATTTTCATGTATTGTAGCAAGTGATATTTTATCTAAGGTTGTTCAATTACGATTAGAAAAAATTTATTTAGCAAATAAATTTTGGTTTTAACGCTTTCGAATAAAAAAAAATTATCTATGAAAAAAGAGCATAAGTAATATATATTTTTATTTTTGCTAAAAAAATTAAATAAATTAATAATTTTAATATATTTCTAATTCGTTTAGACTGTTGAATTATATAAACGTATAGCCTAAATCAGCCTTGCTATGTGTGCTGAAAGTATTATAATATTGAAAGAGTTTGAAAAATATTTATTTACTTGCATTAAATAATTATAAAGTTTCTAATAAAAATTAGTTTGTGTTAAGAAAAATATAATGTGAGAAAATATATTTTTACTAACATTATTTTATCTTACTGTAATAAAAATTTGAAAAGCTTCTGTGGCTCATTGAAAAAGAGAAATTTCCATTATACAGAAAATAATAAATATACAAGAAAATGTAACAAGCAACTTTCTTATTTAAATTTCGTAAGAAATCTAAAGCATCATAATTTGTGGATATAGTTTTTCTTTGAACTTCATATTATTTACCAAGTCAACCTAAAAACACTGAGGAATATCTTCATTTTCAATTACACAAAAAACAGTTATTTACAAATAATTTTTGCTTTTTAAGTTTTATACAAAAATAAAATATACGTTTTCGTTTTAACCACTTCTATTGGGATGTACAATTCGTTCTGGCAAATACATACAACCCTAGATAGGGTAGTTAGTGGTAAGTGACATCCCCTCCCTCTAAATTAAGCGAAGTGACAGTTTTCAGGGGGGTAGGAAATATTCCCAATGAGAACGGGAAACAGTCGACGATTTTTGTATAGTTTAGGAAAGTGGCTGTGGAACAAAAAAGTAGTGTATCTGGTTTTAAAGAGGAAACATTTTTCGCAGATTCTTGAAATTTTCTGAGACGCTGAGTCGGTTAACTGTTTTATGATTTTCAATACAATTTGATGATGATGCTCCAGTGAAATTTCATTTTTACAGTATTGTCTGGTGGTCTCTAAAGTAAATTGAATTATAACTGAAATATAATGTTGAGCATTATCCTGTTGGAAAAGCCTCGAATACAGTTCATGAAGTGCAGTACACATAGTTAAGTCACCACAGTGGCAGACAACCCAAATGTGTCACAGGCAAATTGGTTGCCGGTTCTTTCATGGTCACCTTCTATCAAATACAATCTTTAGCAGCATTGTTACTAAACTAAATTTTATCAAAAATATCAATAGATATTCATCAATCATCCTTGACTTTCTGGCTTACTATCACTGACTTTGCAAACGGTTGTCTTTTAGAATCAGAGGTATGCACCCTCTTATTCTAAAGGATCTAATCTACCATCTAATCTATAGAAATCCTGGTTTAAAGAAATTCTTAACGCAAATAACTTATAATAACAATTTTCATGTAGAAAATATTCTATATATAACCTATATTGTAATATCCTTTAATATATATGGTTGCAATTCGAGATTAAAATCACGAGAGAAAAACTAAATTTCTAGTTCTTTAATTATCTCTAAAGAAAATTATATTGATGAACATTTTTTACATGAACTTTCAGGACATTATGAATACAGATTTTCATTTTATAGAGTTTGTTACTGTGATTTTGAGTACGCTAGCATAACAGGATTGTGTAATATTATTTTATATAATGATATATCTGTTTCTTTCTATTTGATGGGTATATGATACGTAATTTAAGTTTATATAAGCTAAAACAATAAGGATAACTTACAAAATTTAAAGGAATACATAGGATATGCAAATTTAAAATTTGCATATACCTATATTCATAAATGTATGTGACTAACATGCCTGCATTTTATAATCATTTTTTATGATATTCTGATTGCAATATAACATCCGATTGCTCAGAAAGAATTTAATTACATTTTTCAATAAATATAATTAATTATGAATCCAGGTTTTTAATTAAATTTATCTTAAAATTATTTTGTTTCAAATTATTTTTGTATAATATTAAAAATTTATATGTATTTTTAATTGGATATCATATTTTACTAATCAATATAAATTTCATTAAACATAATAATCTATATGTAATTTTAAGTAAGTTATAAGAAAAAACTTCACATAAAAGAACACATATTTTATTAAGTTTCTATGAAAGATAATATCTAGAGAATTAAATTCATATTCACAGTTTCACAAAGATATGCATACAATTTTATTAAGGACAATGATTAATAATGCTATGTATATATTTAATTATTTTATAACATTTTAACTATTTTATTTTCAATATAATTTACTATGAAATAACTCTCAAATTTCTCCCATGCTTCTTTTTCAAAGGAAAAAATCAAATGAATTTTTTTTTTTTTTTTTTTAGGAGGACAAAAAGTCTATTTGAAGATTTTTCCATAAGACAATCGCCACATTTGGAATAGATGTTTGTAACACTGCTGTCTAAACAATTCTAAAATATTTTTATGAGAACTATTATTGTCCTAAAATTTATATTCCTAAATCTAAACTGTTAAAATTACAATAGACATATTCAAAAAATTACATTATTTTTAGTTATATTTAAGGTACGGTGGAAACTAAATTCTACAAAATAATACAATAAAAATACCAATAATACAAAAATAATAAAAAAATAAATGATATTATATGTGCAAACCTCAAAATTCTCAAACCATTAATATTCATTAGTTTTAAATATATGCCTTAAGTTCCATGAAGAAAAATATTACTCACTATTTTTTAAAATGTGGAGATGTCACGATTGGTTATTACGTTTCTCAATCAGAAAACAGGGTGTTCGACTTCCAGCTGAATCAAATATTTGTATTCGCAAGGAGTAGCTGGATCCTGTTAAAAGCTATATATATATATATATATATATATATTACCCATAAACTGTATTTGAATCTCTGTATTAAGATATACGAATATTTTAAATAATAAGATTTGATAGTTAAGTAGAAGCCCTGTTTTTATAAAATATTTTTTTTATTTATTATATCTAACGGCGGGCACCATTGAGCAAGTAAGTACATTAGCCCATTTGCCGCAACAAGGCCGGAAACTGCTACTCATTTTATCGTTACCAAGTGGGCACCTGTGACCCAAGTCACGGAGGTACGAGTAGCATCGCCCACGCCACACCACCACAAACCCGTTTATAGGGCGGGCCACATTCATCCATCATCTGAGGAAAGGACAAAAACACAGAGAGATAAAGAAAGTACATTTTTGCTCAAGCCGAGTTTCGAACCCAGATCCTCCCCATCCGTAGTCAGTTAGTGTAACCACTAGACAGGTTGGCCGGCACAAAAGACTAAAGTAAAATGAATAATTATTTTCAAAAGAATATCTAAAACACAGCATAATAAATATGCAGGATATTAAATTGTTTTTACAGATAAATAGGAGTGATAGTGCTAATCAATACAAGCAGTAATTACATAGGTAAACTTTAAATCAAGAACAGACTGGAATCTGATATTTTCAAAACGTATGCTAATTTATTATTGTTGTTGTTGTTTTCGTGTGCCAGCCAGGTTGGCAATATGGGGTGCGCTGCTCCACTTTTCCAACTGAACCATATTTGGTGTGAAGTCCGACTTCCTCAGTACACACATGTCATAAGTACCCGTTTATAGCGTAGGCAACTATTCACACACACACAAAGAAAGGACAAAGACAAGAAAGAGAGAGAGAAAGTACATCCATGCCCGAGCCCGGATTCAAACTCAGGGCCTCCCCATCCGTTGTCAGTTACGATAACCACTAGACAGGTTGGGCGGATTTTTATAAAATACATCAAGGGTAATATGATATTAAATAGTTTTCATCTAATGAAAATTTTAGTTGTACCATTTCAAATCATAAGCATATCTATATTTGAAAACCTCAATTATCGTACATTTGTCGAAAAATTTATTGCTTTTGTTTTAACATTTAAATCGCATATTTAAATTCTTAAAATAGAAAATTAAAATAATTACACATTAGTTAAAAGGACTTCAGTTTACAGTTAATTGAAACTAAATTTGAGAATAATTTAAACACTTATTATTTAAAAATATAAAATATTTATAGTTTTTGTCCATGACTTATAAAGAGTTGCATAAAAATATATCTGATTAAACGCTTTTTTATCCAGATATCACATAAGAATACTATAAAATTTAGCCAGATTTAAAATTTAGCCTGCTATTCCTAAACTAGATATTTTCGGAATTATTTTTTGAAAATTAAATTGTGATAAATATTTTAAAAAATATGATACTTTTAACACTTAAAAAAATTTAGGACACATTTTGTAAAAGTAAATTATTACGTAAGAAACTAAAAACATTATATCGTTTACAGTTCAATATTTTGAATTTTATTAAAAGGGAAAAATTCATTGAATTTTTAATTGTTAATTATTACAGATATTATTATTTAGATATTTACTACTCAATTTAGAGTAAGTGATTACTGAAATTTAAAAAAATTATTTTATGATATAAATGAAATTTTAAATACTTTTCTAAAAATATAATTCTTTAAAATTTACGTTACAGATGTAAATATGAATAACAATCAACCATGTGAGTAAGAATACAGTTATTAAAATAACATGATATTAATAAGCTATAAATAAATTTCCAGTTAATTGAAAGCATTTCTTATCTTCACTACTTTCTTATTGCTATGGTAACATAAACAAAAATAGAAATTTTAGTACCGCATATTAAAACAAATCGGAACACATAAACATAGACCTAACTAACTTTGTGGAGAAAAATTAGTAGATAAAAAAATTAATTCATTTCGCATAACAGACAGTAAAATGAAACGAAAATAAATAAAATAACAAAAAAAAATCTAAGCAATTATTGCTTAGTGCAAAAAGGGAAAAATTTATAAATTTGTAGTAAATTTTGTAAATGTATAGTTTTACATATTTTTAATATCTGAGCTGTTGTAAAAGCAAAAGAAAATCCTACCTGTAAAATTGTATTCATTTTCAACGCATTTATTTAGTTCTAATTTAATTAGTTAATTAGTTCAGTATTTTATTAATAAATACAAATTCGCTTCATTGTTTATCTCTTATAATAACTATGACCCAATTATATGGATAAGTTACAATCACTAAATAAAATATCAGACACATGAATCCAGGTAATATGTTTTATCATGTAACAATATAAATTCATTTCAAAAAATTATGTTTCTCATACCTTCAAATCAAATTAAAATAAATATAATTAATTTAATTTTCACAGAACTTTATGTGATCTCTTGAAACAATATTTTTCAAGAAATTGGCAATCATTACATTTTTTTTCAAAGAAAAATTACAGAAATGTACAAAAACTATTTAAAATTCTCAAAGTTTAATTCCGAATAAATCTTACAATAAAAATTTTAATTTTTACATGAATCCAATCATGTTTCATTAATGAAGAAATTCAATTATTTTGAATACAAAATTTTTTTCACAGTTTAAATTTATCATGGAATAATTAATTGAGGTTGAAAATAGTTTGTTTGTAAAACAATTGATGTTTTTCCTAAAATGTAAATGTAAATGCTCATTTTCTACAAAACATTTTTTAAATTATATATATATATATATATATATACAGTATGTATATACAGTTTAATATCAGATAGACAAAATCAAGAAAAATTGCCTGTAATATTTATTAATTGATATACAATATCAATTTATAAATATTACAAGCAGCTTGCTTTTTTCTATACATTGTATTTATTGGTTT
>JAPDSC010040009.1:0-26528 GCA_026290005.1 Latrodectus geometricus
TTAAGTCAATATTATTTCATATTTTTAATTTATATTTGAAAAAAAAAACCTTGTTGTTCCTTGTTGTTTTACAATCATACATTTTTTAATATTGTAATCAATTTCATTCTATATTTTATTATTGAATTAAGGAATAAATACTAAATGTTTTATTAAATGATTTAACTAGGTAATAAATTTCTAATTTATACATTCATTTTGAAATTTTTCATTGTTTACAAATTCGATTACAATGTTATAAGTGCTTATCGAAATTTCTACTTGAAAGCATTTAGTTATATAGATAAAATATTAATTAAATTTAAAAAAATACAATCAGAAATTTTGTATGGATTATATGAAAATAAAAATTTGTTAAAATCATCATATATAAATATATATATATATATATATATATATATATATAGGTGGGGTGGTTAGCATGAAGTCCAAAGTTGACACGTGCGAGGTATTGTCGTTTCAGGTAATTAGTCAATTTGGTGGGGTGCGACCCCAATAAACCCCAATCAAGATATTGTTCATATTTACTGGGGTTAGGAAATAGCATATATATATTGTCAATTTTGTAGTTTGAATTATACGGAATTTTAATTTATGTTGATTTACAAAAGGAGAACTTGTAATTCACGTCCATTTATTGTAAAATTGAACCTTAATATGCAGATCTATTCTTGAGCAAAATAACTTTGTTCCTTATGTTACTAGATAAAGTAATTTTGATATTGGAAAAATCTTAAAATGCTAAGTAAGGAACATAAAGAAATATTTCGTTCTAAAATACATTGAGAATAGAAAAAAAAAGATTCTTGTATTCTCAGTTGAAATCTTTCTTTTGTTTTTGGTTTTCGTTTCCACGATATCTCTATTACTATCTCGAAGTGAAACTCTGCGTTGAATAGACGAGCTATTCGTCTCTTCTCTTTATCGAATCATTATTCTTTTCCAAAAATAAAATTCAATTTAGTCTCACGAACTCCAGAGAACTTCTTTCCACAGCTGGGGTTTTTCCTTTTGCCTTTACATTTGCATTACAAAGGCTTTTGTGGGAACAGAACATATTAATGTATTTCCAAAGATATTTTTTTTTATGTCCCAAGAAAAAATCCAACAATATGTCTTATTACCACTCTCGGTGAAGTATTTTAAAAATGAAACTAACATGTTGACAGGAGAGATGAGAATATGAAATTATGTACATTGTAATAAGTAAGTCTCTCTGTTACAATATCTATATCTGTTTCTCTATAACAAAGAAAAGCAAACATGAATTATTAATGCATCTCTTTTCGGAAAAGTTTCATTAGTCCTTTGTATTTCGAAGAATTCGTAAGATTTGAGTGTTTCAAGGTTCCTTTTTATGAAACTCTTAAAAAAATTATAATTAAAAATTCCTTTTGAAATTAAATTGCAATAATATAGCAAACTGAAAATTTACACAAAAAATTAATTTGCATGAATTTTTAAGGAAAGTAATTACCAGATTTTCATTTCATATAGATTATATTGAAGCCTAATGAAAAAATTTTTAAAATAAACTAATTTTATTAAATGTATTGCCGTTTATTAAAAACCACTTATTTTCTTAATAAATATTCCAATATAATTTTATATATTTAATTTAATGAAAGATATGTTGAAATTATTCTTACATATGGACACTTATAAAAATATAGAAACGCATGTAAAGAACTAATAAAAATTCGAGACTTCAATAATTTACTGAACGCATTATTATTGCATCGTTTAGTATATAAAGAAAAGTCAACATTTAAAATGAAAACATATAAAAAATCTACGTATTTAAAGGAAAATGTTACGTCATTTATATTTATGAAATAATGTTTTTATTTCAATCGTTATTTTTTTATTATAATTGATTATTTATACAATTATGCAATACGTTAACGATTTTGGAATTCTGTTGTTACTATTTTTTATTTAATATTTCTTTGAAGATCACATGAAAATTTCAATGTATTAAATTATGTAGGCCTTTTAATTTATTTCCGTCACATGCAAAATAAATTGGTAAATATTAAATACGGCTCCTTAAATTTTGTTTTTTTAAGTTCTTAAGTGTTTACAAATTTTCTTGTGTTTGACTTACAGTAATTTTCTATCGAATTCTATTTCCAAAGGTATTTTTTCCCCAAATAAGGGAATTTTTTGAATTAATTACGAAATTTTCAATAAAAACATAACTTACTGTTGAATCAGTTTATGTAAATTTTCAAACATTGCTTTATAAAAAAACAGATTTTGAAAGTTTTGAAATAAATAAATAAATAATCAAATCAAATATTTTCTTAAATTTTTTATGCAATTAATAATGGAACCAATTTTTAAAAACTTTTTTTTTCTTAGCAAAATCTATTTAAAATTTTACCCCATTAAATATTGCATGCTATGAGTGTATTGAACCACTTTATAGAGAAAATATAAAGTTATTAACGATATTTTACCAAATGAATTTTGAAGACATACAAGCAAGAAAGTAAGTGCAACATTTTTGTATAATATAAATACTTAATGTCTCTTGAGTAAATATGTTCATTATTTAATGGAGCAAAACTTACACTAAGGAAATTTCTTTAGATTAACTCATACTATTTCTGTACAATATTTGTAAAATATGGTAGTTTAGATTTAAATATTAATGTATCAAAGTATTTTAATAGAGCCGCCCAACCTGTCTAATGGTTAGCGTAACTGACTACGGGTGGGGATGACCCGGGATCGAATCCTGGCTCGGGCATGGATGTACTTTTTCTTTCTCCCTCTCTACGTTTTTTGTCCTTTCCTCAGATGATGGATGAATGTGGCCCACCCTATAAACAGGTTTGTAGTGGTGTGTCGTGGGTGATGCTACTTGTACCTCCGTGACTTCGTTCACAGCTACCCACCGGGTAACGATAAAAGAAGTACCAGTCTACGTTCTTATTGCAGCAAATGAGCTAATGTACTTACTTACTCAAAGATGCCCGCCATTAAAAATAAAAAAAAAGTATTTTAGTAGATAGCTTATTTAAAAAAGGCATAAAATCCTAAAATTTTAACAAATATATATAAATAAATATGAATACATAATACTGAAACCAAGACAACTTTTTATGAATAATTATTTAAATTCATTTTGAATTATTAAAGATAACTTTACCGTCCATTAAAATAACTCAAATTTAAAAAAAAATAATAATAAATGTATTTTAGTTAAATAACTAAAACCTAAAATACAGCTATTGAATAAGTGAACATACGGATGACAGAACAAATATCAGGATAATAGTGAGTTATATTTTATAACTATCATATATATCAGAGGAGAAATAGTCGTTTTTAATTTGAAATTTTATGGATCAAACTCAAAATCGAAATATTTCATTTTCCGGAAACGTGAACTTATGCACCTAAGACGTCTTTAGAATCTAAGGTAAATTCAATATGGATAATGGAATCTAGAGTGTAGTTGCTTAGCAACCACAGAAAACCATTTTTACACGTTCTGAGTGATTACACCTAATCAAATTGAAGAAAAGAAGAATTATATTGGATGTGTAGGAGGAGACAGATGGATCACTTCCCCTACCCCCGACCCACAACTGTCAAGTCCTTCTGGTTGTGACACGCTCTCCCCTGGCTCGTAACTGCCAAGACATAATGAATGGGCGTGTATCGCGTTGTAGGCACCTGTTGTTTTATGATCCTCTCCCTGCAACCTTATTTCCCTCTTGACAAGACCTACTCCCGTCTAACAAGACGTAAAGAGACGTCCAAATTTCATTTTTATTCGACCCATTATTTTGATAAACGTTTCTAATTTTAATAAAACAGCTCAATTTAAGTGTTGTTAGCTAAAAATGCAGTTTTGGTTAGTATGTAATTTATCTTGTGTTGAAACAAAGAGCTATTATTGCATTTTTAAAATTATTTTTGCTAAAGATACGTAATTAAGTATGCCCCATGTTTCTCATTTATATATATTGTTAAAGGAAATTCGATTTAAAAACAAATGTTAATGTATTGAGCAGATATTTTTGCTTACGTAAACAATATAATTTATGACGATTTACAATTATTACATAGAGGTTGAACTTATATCATAAATATTTAAATAAAAAATATATTTTATTATATGTTTATCATAGCTTTAAACTGTTTAGTAGGTTTATAAACTTAACATTTAGCAATTAAAAGTTTGATGAATCATTTATTAAGTGTTAGAAAATATAAATTTCAAAAGTTTCTTGAAAATAAATTATTTGTTTTATGACAACTATTGCCGCTTCTTTTCTAACTTCAAATTGGAGATTTTTCTGTAATACATAATTTCTTCGTAACATTTAACAAAATATAACATTTCAAAACAAATACTATTTCTGTGGCTTCATCACTTTAATTTCATATTTAGTTTCATTCTGAAATCATCTTTATATAATTGTATATTTATCTTCTAATTCATAATATTTCCCCGATGAAAATTTATAAAATATATAGAGAAATTTGAGAAGTAAAATCAATTTTAGTTCTTATGTGCAACTGAAATATTATACAATTAATTTTTTGAGAGTCATAATTTTATGCATATTGTTATAAATAGTGAATAAAATTTGTTCAATTCAACTGGAAAACATAAAATAAATATTTAGAGAAAGTAATTAACATATATTTAAAATCATTTAGTTTAATCGCACTATTTCTAAGTAGTTTAAAAATTGTATGTAAAAATTGTATGTACTTTAAAATAATATGTATGGTGAAAACATATTTCACCATACATACTATATCATACATATGACATTGATTTTAAAACAAAATGTTGCCCTTATATAAAAAGTAATAATTTTTATTTAGGAGATAAATTCCAGAATTATTATAATAAACCATATTAAATTGAAGTTTTAACCACAAAATACCATTTTATAAGTGAGCTAAATACACTGTTGGCCACAGTAAATGCAGTACCTTGATTGAAGAATGCAGATAACATATTTACAACATGCATTATGCATTGCATTTAAAACATGCAGGTAAGATATACAAATAATTAGAATTTCAGCACAACTACATATCACGCACGCTTGTTGCACCACTTCAAAGCTCTATTTAAGACTTTGAGATTTAGATGATTTCAAGTTTAGCAATTTTTTATTATGGTTTTAAAAAAAATGATCAATTATGTTTCGTATAAAACACCAATCATTTTTTGATGAAGTAATCAAGTTCGAAGGAGGAAGGAAAGTGGTTTACCGAGATTGTGGATTATCTTTCAGGGAAATCGTTAGTCGTGTTTAATAAAACTAAACAACTTTGATGCGGATATGTGATCGTTGGACGCAGGAAGGTATGATTGATCGACTTGTTCTATTGTATCCACGTCAGTGAACCACTTCACGTGAAGCTAGGAAAATTGTGCGCATGGCAGTGACAGATTGCTCAGTCACATCACGAACCATAGCGCAGTACATTTTGTCTGTAATGCATCATCCAGTGCCTGCGTGTACCATTCGACAGCTAGTTGCAGCAGAGTAGTTTGTCCGCAAGGCTTCCATTGCTTCGTCTACCCTTGACCTAGAACTACAGACATCTCCGCCGCCAATGGTGCAATGTAAGAAGGATGGAATGAAATGGACAGAATGGAATGAAATTGTCTTTATTGACGAGTCATTCTACTGTCTGCAATACCACGAAGGTCACATTCGAGTCTGGAGTCACCGTTGAGAGAGGATGCTGATGCTTGAGAGATCTGCGTTATGTTCCGGCATACTGGTCCTGCACCGTATTGTCCTAGTATGGTATAGAGCGGTAATGGATAACACTCTCGACTCCTCTATTACGCATTGCCGATACTTTAAACAGCCCGCGCTACATATTCGAGATGTTAGAACCAGTTGTACTTCCTTACTTTCAAGGTTTGTCTACAGCCATATTACAATAGGATAATGCGCGACCACACGTGAAAAGCATTGTCCAAGAATTTTTCTTCAATCTCCAAATTGAATTGTTTCCCTGGTGGGATCCTTGTTCGGATCTTTCTCTGTAAGAAAATGTGTGGTCTATGATTGCTCAACGATTGGCACAGATTATATTCTCTGCTGTCACACTAGATCAACTTTGGTTACATGTGGAAGTTGCTTGTAAAGTAGCTAGTATGACATGACATATGTTTTTGTTTAAAAACCAGTACATCCGTATTTGTAATGTTTAAAATGCAAGAAAATTAAATTGATAGATTTTCTTAAATCTTATTAAAGTATGACATGTAATGTAATACACAAAAAACATAAATGTTAATAACTAATACCTAAAATTAAAAAATGATATTAGAATAATTAAAAGATTTCTCTTTTACTTACAGTATGAAATGCATGTAATTACAAACTTTTCTTCCATTTCACTTTGAACTGTACAGAATAAGTTTAAAATGCAGTTCGTATTCCTGTGAAATTGCAGCAAAATTGCTTAAATGTAATTCAAATATTTAAGTTTTAATTTACTTATGACATACAAATATATTTTTTTAGAATATTTCTACTAAGGTTCTAAAATACTACCTAATTAAAAAAATGTTAAAAATTTGAATTAAATTTCTCAGAAAATATATATTAAAATAGAAAAACTTGTTTTTAGAAATTAAATATTCAATTGAAAAAAACATATTTTCTGAATAATAAAACATTTCTCAAAAGGGGCTGGTTAAAGTTGTTTTAAAAGTAATCGCACAGTAAATACTTATTTATCCTGATAAAACTTCAAATTATATAATACTTTGCTTAAGACAAATACAAAAAATGAAGTTATTTTGAAATATTTTTTACGTATTTAATTAGTTTCTTAATGCACTTAAGCATTAAATGCAAAAAAAGGAGATCTTGCCCTTTAACCAGATTAATTGACTTTAGTTTCAAAATAATCTAGCACCATTTAGATTTTTTGTCAGTAAAAAAAAAAAAAAAAAAAAAAAAACTTGACAGCTTAGGAAAATAAAAACCTTAAGTTTATATATTTTTTTCAGCATAGTGTTTAGTGTAACTAGAAAAATAAAAATATAAATACAGACTTGCTTGTACACTCACTTCATTATAAAGTTCAGTGTCTTAACTAATTATTCCTTTTACCATCCGTTTAAATTTTAATGCAATTTATCATCCGTGGAGAATTGTTTTTCCGTAAAAAATGTAAGCAATGATTATTCCGATGAATTTTAAAGTATTTAAATTTAAAATTAGTTAAAAATTAAATGCCCTCAATTTAAAAATTAATCTCATTTAATGTAATAGCACCCACTCAAGTCAAATTAAGGCAAATGTTTTCACTTTATTTGATCTATTTAATTCTGCATTTAGCAAACTAATGTAAAAACTCTCACAAACAATAATTAACTAAATTAAATAATCAAAATCTTATATTAAGCTTAAATTTAAATTTATGGTTTATATTAATTTTAAAAAGCTCATGATACCATTCAAATTTTATTGAAAAAAGAATAATTTGGATGGTTTAATTGCATGAATCTCAGTCTTTCAAGTGTGCTGCTTTATGAACCATTTTTCGGAATCTGATTGTTTTCGAATTCAAGAAAAATAGCCATATAATAATTTTAAAGATAATAAAAGATTCTTGCATTCACTAACATGAGTAAATATATTCAATTTGAAAATAATTTATTTTTTTCTTCCAATATTGTTTGTTTATAATTGTTCTTATTATTTTGAAAAATATGCTCAATTGCATTTTATATACTGCGTAATAAAACACAGAACAGCAATCTTAAAATCAAAAAGGCTATAGGGAAAGCAGTTTTATATTTCCTTGTGACTTTTGATAAGATAATTTTTTGATATAGTCATATGAAATTTTTAAGTAATTTAGCATACATACTTATCTGACATAATTTCTATATATGAAATTGCGCAAGTAATGAACTGTTATCCTAATAATCAACTGATGACAGAATTATGAATTGTGAATTGAACTGGGATGCAGTCTTTGTGTTCAAATTTTAAATTTCACTTTTACAAAAATCAAAACATTAGTATAAAATACTTTGAAAAATAAAACTTGAAAGTTTAAGCTCCAAGCGTATACTATACTTATTACATTTTACAACAATTTCACATATGAATTATTTTATAATTTATTCTATATGCAAAGCTATATAAGGTATTCATAAAACCAATTTTTTAATTATATGCTAAAAAGTGAAAATGAAATAAAACACACAAAATTTTTATTGAAACTGTGAGTAAGATTTGGGGTTACGACTTTATGTTTTTTTATTAGAAATGTAAAACAGATATATTATTACCAAAGATAAGGTGACGGAAATACTCACTTGAAGGAAAAGTATGAATGATTATATAATGATATATTATAGAAAAGAGTTATTTTTATTTGTTTAATATGGTCGATATTATCAACTAATAATTAGATATATATAAAGAGAACATATTCCTTTATAACTAACATTGATAAATTTTAGTTTTAAAGAAAAATGACGAAAAATATTCGAACATCTAGATTTCTTTAAGATCAGTTAAAATTCAAGTTCTGAAAATAACTTGAAATTAATTTACAGTTAAAATTCAATTTTCAAAAAATATATTATTTCTCGTATAAAATAATTTAATTTAGGCAAAAATAGTATAATTTGTATATAGCACAGCATTGTTTTAAAAAAATTATAATGTAAAATTTAAGATGACATGAAAATAATATTTCATTCTTTTTATAGTTAAATTGGGCTTAAAAAATTTGCAATATTTATTTATATAAAATGTTTCCTAAATTATATTATGTGATAACTTTGCAGAAATCTATCTTAAAATATAAATTTTATTCAAAAATGAAAAATTATTATTTGGTTAAACGAACAGCAGAAATTAGAAACTTGTTAATCTAAAGGACTTACCATTTTTATCACAGATTTAAATAAGGTGTTCAAAAAGATGTAAAGAATAGTAAAATCTGTAATCATAAGATTACCTTATTTAATATATTACTCACGAAACATTCAATATATCACACGCACACACATATACACACGTATACAAATGGCATCCAGTTACGTTAGTCAGTAGAACCAATATTTATTACTTAAACTACCTTATTGACAATATACTAATCCATTGATGAACTTTTAAGTACAATGTGCGGAACATTAACAATACGATTCTTTATTGCATAGAAAATAGCAACAAAAAAATTGGTATTTATATTTTTGTATTAAGCCATTAAAAAGAAGGAATCTTGGATAGATTACATTAAGATAATAAGCTGTTGATCTGTTAAAGACAGAGTCAATTAAATGTGCTACTATTATATGTGGTTAAATTAGCTTAGAATAAGTAAATGTTAGGAAAAAGTTAAGTATATGTTTTTAATAAATAATTGACATATTTAAGATATTAAAACACTTTCTATCACATTGTTTTACTTTATCACAAATTAGTCGGATTTCTTTAAAATGACATGTCAGGAAATACTTTAATTATATAGACTAATCAGTTTAATAAATAGTAAATTCATCAATTTTATATAAGATCATAAATATTTGAAAAATTTGCTAAAAATAATAATGTAGTCGTTTATCTTAATTGATATTTAGTAATAATAGATTAAGGAAAAAGAAATCCATTATTTTTACGTGAACTTTTTGTAACTTCTTTCAGATTTGTTTGTAAAAAGTTTTAAAACAGTTTTCATGTAGATTTTTAGGTCTTGTGAGAAGCTACGACTGCTGACATGCTATCAAGTTTGATAATTTTTTATATTTTATAGACATTCCCGACGATGTTGTATCCATGCGAAGTGCATCTTTAGCATCCAAATACCCAAACGGAATCGACGAAACCA
This sequence comes from Latrodectus geometricus, assembly GCA_026290005.1. Lineage (NCBI taxonomy): Eukaryota > Metazoa > Arthropoda > Arachnida > Araneae > Theridiidae > Latrodectus > Latrodectus geometricus. The sequence continues at coordinate 9,853 of JAPDSC010040009.1, forward strand.
AATTTGTGCGTAACTGGTTGTTACAGTCATATATAGGACGGTAAACACCTTTCACAATTTTAGCCACCCGGCTGTCTTTTTCGCCGTTACAAGAGAAGAACGAAAATGTATCGAATTTTCTGATTGTTGTCTTCCATTTTTGAAACCTTGTACTCGTAACTGAATTAATCAAACAAAAAACCGCAAGAGGATATTTTAGTGTCAAATGTCACCTTTCCAACGAGCATAAATCTGAAATTGTTTGATAGATACCTCACGAGATAGCGATCACTACAGGCGTCTACCGAAAAAATAATGGATACCTTTTTCCCCTACCTAATATTATATACATACCCCAATAAAAACATAAAATACCCATTAAAGGTAATAGTTTTATTTAAAAAGCCTAAAAGTTCAATAAATATTTTCTTTATGTAAAACTTAAATAAGCTTCTTTGACTAAATATAAAAAACAAGAAAGGAAACCTAATTCTTTTAGTGTGTTTTAATAGAAAACAAATCTCTTCAGTTTTTTTACAAAATGTAAATTTTTGATTGGATTTTTAAATATTGTTCACATATATTTATTGTTTTCGAAAATCTTTTACAAATATGGTGAAGTTGATAATTAAATGGTTAGTACTCTAGACATCTGTTCAACTGTTTGTGAGTTTGATTCTTACTTCAAACAGGATACATAAGCAATGGTTTAACCTATCCATAAAACTGCAGTTCCCCATTCAGATTAATACGAAATTGAGCTATAACCAAACTTTTGTAAATAAAAAGTTCTATTTTTACGTGAAAGTACCTGTCGCATTTTGTTTCCTATTTAAAAAAAAAATCAAATTGATGAATGGAAACAAATCATCGTCTTTTTTTCAAAATGGCATCATTATCGAAGTAGTAGTGCTAACTGCAAAGGTACTGTTTTAAATACAGCAAAAAATTGTTCTATATTGAAGATCAGGCAAGGTTTTTAGAGATATGATTAAGTTGTTCCTAATCATATCATGTAATAATGGGTTTGGTTTTAACCGTATAACCCAAAAACAATTACATTTATAATTGACAAGCAATACAATAGATACTTGGTGATCAATAGGAGGAAATACAATAAATAGAGGTACCAAGAGTTCTCCGACAACAATAGAAACCTTTACGTAATTGATGATGTATATAAAGATACTCTAAATTTATTTTAAATAGAATCTTTCTAAAATCTATAAAATTGAGAGATTGAATCTAGAATTCTATCATTTAACTTTAACAACAATTGAAGCTAAAATTATTTATTTATTAAAATTATATATAATTAATAAAATAGATAAATTATTATAAAAATTATATATAAATTTATAGGGGAATATTTTTATCATTATTCAAAAATATAGTTATACATTTCTTACATGTCCAATATTGATGGCAGTATATTATATCTAAAAAATGTTTTTTTTATTATTGATAAAACATGCAGACTTTTCTAGATTAGAAAGTTAGGTATTGATATTTTTTATTACACTACGATCATAGACAGATATTTTGCATACATATTGCAAATCTGACGTTGCAGATCACATTTTGAACACTTTCTTTCTATATACTGACACATATTTAAAACAGCTACAGATGAATGTAGGTATTCCTTATTTGAAAAAAAAATAATTCGTAAAAATGATATTTATTATTTATTTAGAATTTATATAATCAAACATAATTAAATTTTTTAATCAAACATTTTAAAATGTTAAGGTAGTTATAATTATCCATTAAACATTATAAAAATATATATGGTTGTATTGTATTCTATTAAATGTCAATAATTTTGATTCTTAATTTTTATTTATATTAATAATTTTATTACTACGTAACGTGTTTCTGTTTGATGGTGAAAAATCACGTTTTTTTATAAATAACACAAAAGTAGTTTTTATATGTATATCCTACCAAAAGAATTATTAAAAGCTTACATAATTGTTGTAGGAAAGAAATGAATCTTGAGCCAGACTTCAATAAATATTTACTTATACTGAAATAACTAATTTAACCACAAGATCAGTAAATATATCTTTCAGAAATGTTAATGATTCGCTGCCCTTTTTATACACTTCGGTTAAATTTATTTTATATTAAATTAAGTATATATTATATATGCATGATTTTATAAATTATTAGTGCAATTTTTCTTGGATTTTCAATTAAAAGTAAAACGAAAACTTTAAATATTAAATCTTTGTTTTGGATATATATAGCTGTCAGATACTTCTTTGTTGATTTGAAAAAAAGTTATTTTTAAACTGTCATAAACGAAAACTTTACAAATACATTTTACTTGTTCTTTTTTATAGTTTGCTAACCTTTCAACGGTTTCCTGATATTAGTTTACTCACTCTATTTTCTAAGTAATTTATTTCTATGAGTTTCCAGTTATAAGAAGAACCCCCTTGATTCCAATTTATTTGGTAGTAACGATGGCATCCTAATAGATGTGCTTGGTAGATTACTAAATGTAGATTAAATATATTGCTTTGTCAGGAAGATCTAGGATAGATGAGGGATTACTGAAGGTATAATTACTGAGAATTTATTACTGTAAGCATAGCACATGATTATTGTTGTGGTATTCAGGAATCGAATATTCACAAGGATTAATATTTTATCGTTTGTACTCTGAACTATTTTGAATGATTCTTGACTTATTTATTATGTTGAAGAGAATTATTCTATATAATTTGCAAATAATATTTCCTTCATAAAGTATCTATGCAGATGTCCTGAAAACTACATTTATTTAAAAGAATATCCGTGTGTACTCCCACAAATACATATAATTTCATAGGCTTTATAAATACACACATATTCAATTGGTTCGTAACTAATGACCTGATTTTTCTTAATTTAATTAGAAATCAATTTTGGGCCACGGTGGCCTGGTTGGTTAGGGCATCGTTCTCGTTACCAAATGGTGGTGAGTTCGAATCCCGGCATAGCCAAACATCCGTCGTGTTCACTAATGGCGACTGGGACACGTTAAATTTGAAGGGTCGCAATGTTCTCCATATTACCATTACAAATTAATACCTCTGGTGTAGTTTGAGCCAGGCTTTGGATCTTCACTGGTTTCAATCACTAAATTGGATGTTTCAGGTGGTGCTGCCATCTATGAGCCAAAAGTAGTACTTCCACCTTCGAATGAGGGTGCTCTATTTTTTTAAAAAAAAAAGAAAAAGGAAGACGCTCCCTCTCTGACTTCATTCGCCTAGTATCTGTGACGGGCGGGCTTGGCATTGCCAAGTGTCATTAACAACATAATGAATTTTTGTGTACTATATTGACTATGAAACTTTACGTAAAATTATAGATATTTGATATTAATTAAAAAATTCAATTGTAACTATCTTAAAAATTTCCATCAATAAACATAAATATCACTGAAGATAGTATTTAAAATTAAAAAAAAATTAATGCCTTATAAAAACAAAAATTAAACATTATATATATATATATATATATATATATATATATATATATATATATTCTTCCTAAAGAAATAAAAATATATGTATTAAAACGTTTGCTACAAGAAAGTGACATTTCTTTATTACATAATCTTTGAGGTTAGAATGATTTTTTTTATTGTTCATGTAATAAAATTTTTACCTTGAATAAAGAATAACTACATGTCAAATGCCTTGAAGATTAAGTGTTGATAGAGGTTTCTTTTACTGAAAGGTAGAAATCACGTCCCAAATTACATCTCATTATTCTAGTTCAATGATTTGACGTTAGGTCAAGGTGTATCTGTGATGAGAATCTCAGCCGTTCGCATAAAACTGGGACTAGTACGTCGTAAAAGACAAAATAGTGCTCCTATTTAATGAGCATAGTCCCATCTTATAAGCACTCAGGGAAGATAAATTCCTAGTAAGATCTCAATGTTAGGTTTAAGGACAACTAAACATGAGTTACAGTAGTAAATAACAATATTTTATGTTATTTCTGATTTTCCTTAGGGAAAAAAGAATTAGCAGAGAACTCAATATACATCTTCTTGTGATACGTATTTGTTGACTTTCTAGCCATTTGACTTCATAAATGTTAAATGATTGTATGTTAAATAATAAAATGATTAACTTAACTCATATTCAACTGCATATATAAATTTCATCATTTAAGAAATTTAAAAATATATATAATATACTTTTTAAAAATAAATTAAATTAAATTATATAAAATAATAGGAGTTAAAAAGTAATGCGATATATTCCTTACAATGACTTTGTCACAAAGGAAAAAAAAAATATAAAAACACGATGGAGAGATGTCCGTTAGCATAAGTGATTATGAATAAAAATATTTAATAACTATGTAACTGACATTCTTTGGAAATTATAAATAGAAATATCAGTATTCTTTTTACAAATTAAAAACAAAATTTACAATCAACTAAATATTCAATTTAGACTAATTCGAATTAAAAATAATCCATATTCATCACTGAAAAAAAATTTACGAAAAAAATTATTAAGTTAATTGTGATTTGTAATCATACATTATTAAAGAAATTACAAGGAATAATTAATAGTTAGATATAAGTCTTATTTCTTATAAGTAAAACACTGCTATTCCTGAAAATTTAAAAAAACATATAAGATTTATACGTCTATAATCTTAATTGAGAATAGAACAGCGAATAATTTTTTTCTATTTTAAGCATCTAATAGATAAGATTTCTTAAATCTTATTATTCATACGTAAAAAAAATATCTTTTGTTTAATATACATCTTCTGACTAATTAAGACAGTTTACATTGTTGTTACACCAGTGTGTTTAACTGCACCCTGACCTGAGTTGGGCTCTACCAGTTAAATAAAAACATCAGATGAAAACCTTCGTGATTTAAAAGGCAACCAAGCAGAAGACATCCAAATATTTGACTCACTACCAAAAGAGGTATCCTTTCACTTGGAAGACATTGCGACCACGTCATATTTAACATCCCCCACCCATATTTAGTGAGCACGAGGGATCCTCGATTATGCCGCGATTCAATCTCACTACATTACGAAAACGAGAACGACGTCCTAACAAGCCTTGGCCTAGAGAGTATAGGTGAAAGCCTAACTTTCAACATCCATCGAGCATTCCTGGAAAACGTTTCATAGATTAAAAACTATATTTTCTCACTGCAATCAAGGTCAATGAAATTTCCATAACATTTACACAGACAGACATAATTGTCACTTAAATATGACACCATAAAGAATGTAGGACTACAACAACTATCTCCTATTGTTCAATACTGAGTGTATAATTTCTGTCTAACACACACAGACATGATAGTCACTATTCCATGACAATACCAAGAAAATAGAAACCTTTCACCTTTTAAACCAACTTGAGAATGTATTCCTAAGAATGAATGGTTTCACCTGAACAGTCGTTTCAGGTGAACCCATTCATTAACAATTTGTAGTGATATAAATGGTTTTGATTTTTTTAAGAATTAAAGTAAAACTAAATTTTATTTATTTTATTCAATTTTTTATGCTTTAAAAAATTTAAATTCACATTACAAGAATGTCAAATAAAAATTAAATCTTATATCTGATTAAATTAATTTTTTCTATAAGAAGTGAGTTAAAATGAATTAAATTTTGTAATTTACTCTAGTGAGCTCAGAAGTTTATGGCAGAAAATATACTTCTTTGTATTTAAGACAATGCTTTATATGCATTTAGTGTTGGATTTCGACAACACACATTTCCTGGAACATGACAATCTAATTTCAATTGGAGATTTATTCGAGATCAAGTTTGATTTTGAGAGTGTCTTTCCCGCACTACATCAAATAATTGTTTAATCATTTTGGCAATGCAATTGATATTTCGGCCCAATAGTCGCACGCAATTATGCTAAGTGCAATAAAGCTTTCACTTTGTTATGCAATTATGTGAATCATTTCGAAATAATTTTCATTATAATATTTATAATTATTTTACAATTCTCATTAAATTACTTTTGACTTTAAAAGGCGAGATTATTTGTTGATATTTTACTATCATTGCTCTTTAAAAGTATAATATACTTCTATTTTGCCATAATTAATTCGAATTTGTTGTGATAGAATATAAAATTTGATTTCAACAGTCTTAATGAAAATATACTTATAAATTGCAAATAGTGGGCTTGGACGTTATGAGCCAAAATGAAATACATACTCTCTGAACTTTAAATCTATAGTTAAATATGTTAAAATATTGAATTATGCGAGGATATATATTGAATGTTTAATGACTTGTGAACTTGGCAATGGAGATGTTACATAAAATGTAAATATTAAGCTAATTAGTACCAAAAGTGCGAATGTAAAATTTTATTTTTAAATTTCATTTCATCGAAGCAGAATATATCTTACACGGGAAAAAATTTTATATATATTTCATATCTCTGCATGTGTAATTATGCACTAACTAAACATTATGAAAATTACATGCATTTCATCAATCCTAATTTTTTTTCGTTAGATTTGAAATCTAAATACTTTAAATCTGCAAAATATAATGTGCATATTTAAGTATGCAAAATACATACTTGAAAGACTGTTTAATAAAAAAAAATTCGGAGGCATAATAAATTTAGAATTTTTATTCCCAATTCAGGATACTTTTGCAATAAATGCCTGGTACCAAAATAAAATGTTGGAAAATAATAAATTGTTTTAAATAAGAATAAATTTAACACATATGTGTTATTACATTGAATGGATACCAACAAAAATAAATAGAAATTAACTTATTTCTATGTAGGATTCTGAATGATTTCTTGAATGTTTTTTTTCTTAGAAAATATCTTCATAAATAATATACATAATTTTTTTCTATTTTTTAATATTAAATTATTTTTTGAACATTTAGATTGTCTCGTAAACAAAAGAATTAATTATATCATTTCAACTTATGGTTTAATAATATATACTACTGAGTATTGTTGTCACTGGCAAAGAAATGTATTTGTACATTATTTTGAAAATTAGAATAACATATAAGCTAATTCCTTGAATACATGCATTGGAAATCGCTTTCTGTGTTTTAAAACAGGTGAAATTGTCATAGGAGAAGAAAAAATGTTTTCAATGAAGATTTCATGTCGATATATTTAATAACTTCTTAAAAGGCTCAAGAGACATATCATTTAATTTGAGTTTGTATTCTAATTTGGAAATATTTAAAAAAAAAAAAAAAAAAAAAAAAAAAAAAAAAAAAAAAAAAAAAAAACGATTCGAAGCATGTTGATTCTTTTCAGGGCTGAAACTTATTACAGATTTCTAAGAAATCCGATAACATGCAAATATAATTTCGTAGAATTTAGTGAGATTAATGAAAATATTATTGTTAAGTAGTAATTGTGTATACAATAAAATATTTTGGTAAAAAAATATAAATTTAGATGATTTTATTTTCGATAAGACTGATGATTTTCGAAAATGTGTTATGATAAAAGAAGTCATAAAACATTTTATTATTAATGTAAACACTTATCCTTCTTTCATCCATTCTACTAAATATAACAAAGCGCAATAAATGCTATGGAGTTGATCATCCCTTAAACTACGAAAAATTTCAAAGTATGTTTACCGAACGTACACAGATAAAATCGAAAAACCTTTAATATGTTCGAATTTTTATGCCATAATGTGATAGATTCATATAGTATTTCATAAGTTTATTTCACAGTAAAACATCATGATGAGAAACTTTATAAAATTCTGAAACTGCTGTTAGAATATTTAAAAAAATATTTAAATACATATATAATATGATTTTTAATTATTTGAGTTATTCATTACACTGAATTATTCTTTGTTTTCATACTTTTACTTTCTTTTATAGATATTACCGTATTCTGTGAAATAGGAAAAATTTTGAATACAATTTACATAATATGAAACAAAATAACAAATTGCTTTCTTAAATATCCTATATGTTTATTGAATTTTATTTATTAAATTAAAACTTTTAAGATTTACATCATTTTTACTAAAATTGAGATTTTTCTTTTATTTGGAATAAGTAATCAAATTTCTCCTGACTCTAGCTGTAGAAGTGATAAAATTCTGATATGTAAAAGCTAGAAAAACAATTTTGTGTTCCTACAAGTATTAACTGTATTCTCTTTAGTGGAGATTAAAAAACATCAAAGTTTGCTTGGATATGCTCGAAAATAAGTCCATGAAAATACGAATTTTTTAAAATAAATACTTCTTTTTTATTTGTATTTGTTCATAATTTTATTCCATTTTTACATCTAAAGGAATTTTACTTCTAAATTTATTAGAATTTTTATTCTATATTTTACTTATATTCATTATATTACAGGCAATTTTTAGACGCTTGATTGTTTAGAACAATTAATGGAATTTCAAGTTGAATGCTGTACTTTTAAAAATAAATTACTAGACTTACAATTACTAATAAAAAAAAATAATTGTGTTGACGCATGCGCATCAGCTGCACCTGAGTTCAGCGTTAAAACGCCAGAAGGTATTTGTTTGGCAACCAGGAAGAACGTTTGTATATAACTCTCGTAAAAGACACCCACAATATTTTATTAAATTGCTTGCTTTAATGATTAATTGTTTTATTATTTCTGTTATTTGTTAAATGACATTGTTGTTGTCAAAAACTGGTCTTTATTATTTTCATTATAATTAATCTGAACTGTCAACAATATGTATAGCTATAAAATAATGAAAATATACAAATAGTGAACGAAGAAATTACATATAAACTTGACGTAGAATTTATAGATGTTCAAGAAACAGAAAAATATTGAGTTTATTTAAAGTGTTGAATATTTTTACAAACATTGGTGGTTGTAGAAAAAATTTAAACTGTTTTAAAGTTTTTAGAGTTCATAAAAAATATTCTTGTACGGCGTTAAGCACAAGAATATTTCATATATAAATGTATAAAAATTTAATTTAAATATTTTCTATTATTTAATTTAATATTTGTAAAATTGTTTAATTTAAAGTGCATTTATCTTTTTTTCCTATTATAATACAAGCTTTAAGAAAATCAGAATATTATTTCTTTCTGATTGGATTTCTGCAAAAAAAATCTTCCTATTCTTTATTTTTTTTAATCTGCATCGTTTAAATTTTAGACAATTTTATTTGAAGCAACATAAATATAATGTTCTATAAGCTTACTCCATTAAAATTTTGAAAAGTGTTATTTACTCAAATTTAAAATTTTTCCTCCTTTTAGATCTTAGATCTAATAAATATTTTTTTAGAGAAGTTTGATTAAAAGTTATTCCACCCAGTTCTTAATTAATTTGTGGATTTATTTCTTAGGAAATTAAAATAATATATATATACTTAATGCGAATTGCAAAAATAATTTTTTACTTTTGTAACTACAGACAATCAAGGTGTTATAATACTGAAAGTGGTATTAAATTTCTAAATATTTTTGCTACTTAAAAATTTCTTTTTTATTAAAGTTTATTTCTCAAATTACTTATTTAGAAAAAAGTGAATTTCTTGTTCATTTACCATTTTTTCGGGTATTAATTAGTTTCTTAAGGAATTTAATAGCTACACTGACAAAAAATATATTTATATATATTACCTCTTAATAAAATTAAGTGCCCTCTGGTCTTACTACACTTAAGCTATATTTTGTAGTTCCATTAGTATAAAAAAAAATACAGAAACTTCGATGAAAGTACAGTATAGTGGAAAAAAAATAATAAATTTTTTTCCTCAATCTCTATGCTTCCTAAAATAACCGACTATAAATTTAAATAACAGAGATTACTAGTCTCTCTTCATTATAAGCCTAAATTTTGACATAATTATCTCTTTTTTTGTCATTATTTTCAAACTTTATTTTTCCTCTGTAATTCATCATAATGTAAGACACTTTATTTTGCGGATAAATAAAATAAGAATTTAAAGCAAATGGATTAGATTTAGAGTGAAATTGAATATATTTGAAAAAAATAATTTTTTTAATAATTGACCCGCAGAAAATGTACAAAAAATGTACTTTGAAAACACTATTTTTAACTACATTATTTTCTATACGTTAATTTCTGTCTTTATAGTTGTTATTAGTATGATTTTTTCTAATTTATTGTATGTTTAAAGTTAGGTATGCTAATTTTTACTTTTTAATAATTTAGTTTGTTTAAACTTACTTTTATTTGTTGTAAAGTATACATAAAAAGTTATTATGAAAAATGTTAATTTTTAATTAGTGGATGCATAGTACTAAGGTTTTTATTAACATAATATTTTAATTACTTTATACTTTGTTATATAAACTGTATGAAATTTTTTTTAAGTATTTCTCTTAAAATAAAAGCAATTATTAATTCAACTTTTTATTAGTTTTTAATAACAAGCGAAACTGTGATGATGATGAAAATTAAATTATTTAATTTCGAAACAAATAAGTTATATGAAAATTCCACAAAGAAATATTTATTTTGATTTCCGAAATATAATTTATAAGAATGAATAATCAAATATTTTTATGTTGAAGTAATTCACATTGTATACAATATATATAATTAAATATGCATTTGTCATTCTCATTTTTTAAGCAATTTAATATTATAAAAAAGATAAAATTATACATTTAATTTAAGAATGTCTTTTACGAGTATTAATTTCATAGGTGATACACACATATAAATATTAAAAATTAAATACATTTTATGTATATTAATTCAGTACTAATTTTTTATTTATTTTAATTATTTAGTTATTGAATACATTTTATTAGATACAATTCTACCGAAATTTATATCTTAATATATGAAGATAAATATTTTTAATTGTTGAGTTAAATATTTATTTTTAATGTCTTTATTGAGTTATGAAACAAAACATTTTATTGTATTCTTCTCTAAATATGGTATTTTAAATGAAACATTAAATCTAAATTTAATACATTAAATTCTTAAGTTTATTTATTTAAGTAAATACTTTTTTTAAGCAAAAATAGATATTGTCGTAGTCTAAATGCTTAATTTAATTTAGATTGCACCATATATCTATTTAACTGCTGTGAAATATAATATAGCACTATGTCAATTTATGAACTCTTCTTAAATGAGCCACCATATACATATACATACTGCGGTGTAAAAAGTAGTCTAAATGGTCTTAAGTGGAATTTGATATGCTTTTAGAAGTGTATTTCCGAGATATCTATTTTAATGGAATTCTTGAAAGCTTTTAGTGGAAATCTAATATATTTAATTTTAGAGACATAAAAAGAAAACAGAGATATAGTATTACACAAAGTAGTATTTGATACTATTTTAAAGTGTAAGGATTGCCATTAAGTTTTGTTAAAACAGTAATAATCTACTACTTCTCAGATTTTCTGAAGTTAAAGAGTTTACTTATATCAAGTTACTTTGTTTGGAAAATAGTTTATTGGATTAAATTTGTAACTATTTTTGGTTTAAGTATTTGTTTTAAAATATAATATTATAGTAAATTGAAAGCATTATATTAAATTTCATTATTTGAATTTATTGTTTAAAAATGTCAAAATGAAATAATGGGAACTCAATTCTTATAAATATAATTTTTTTGTTTTAGATATAACTTTTTGAATTATTATAACTATAAAATGAAATAAAAAATAAAGGAAAATTGTAATGGATATAAATTGGATCTCATTTTTAACAAAATGTATATTTTATAAATTATTTAATGATAATTCTGTATCAATTATTTATGTATTCTATTATCTGTAAATTTGAAAATTTCGTTTGCATTGATTAATTATTTATGCGATATACATTTATTATTTATACATTTCTATGTCAATACCATAAGATATCTTTAATTACGAAATTAAATTATATACTACTAAATAAAATCTTTAATATTTTTCTACCTAAAACTTTAAACTTTTTAATATAAAAAAATAAACTTTTGTAACTTCAGTATGATATGCATAACGCCATATTTCCTATAAAAGGCTTAGTAATATAAATTTAGTCAGAAACACCGCATACCAACGGAAACGACACATTTCGTAAAATTTTGTTTATTAACGCTGTGAATGTGACTATCTCTAAACATTGACCATGATTTAAAATAAGAAGATATATCAGTTATATATCATATAAATTAAAAAAATACTACTCAAAAATAAATTGTGTTTGTTGAACACGAATGTATTTATATTTTACCACAAAAGGAATATATATTTATGATATTCAAACTAAGTGTTGATGAATATTTCTACAACAATGCATGGATGCTACAACAATACATGGAATTGGGTAAAAGAAATGTTTAATTTTGCTATCAAAAATAATTATAGCAAACAACTTGGTGTGAAGTTTTCGGAACCTGATTCTTCAATCATCTGTTTAAAAGCAATAAATGACAAATCCTAACCTAAATTAAAAACGAAATAGTCCAAGTGTATACATACAATTCTTGCTCGATAATATCTGAAGGCAAAATTTCTTCATCCTTGAATTAATGTGTTACTGACAATGTTTTTATTTATATAAATACACTTTTTATCTATTTTGCAAATTAAAATATTATATTTTACTATTTAGGTGCAAATAAGTGGCGTATCGGTAGAAATGTTCCGCAATTAAAAAAACTGAACTTTGAAGCACTTAACCAGGGTGGGTTTCAGAGATTACGATAGTAAAAAATGCATGCAATTTTTAAAATTTAGTAACTTTAAGAATTTTTACATTTTTAAACAGCTAAAAACTATATAGGTGCAACACGCATTTGGGAAAAGTATGTAACAGACAAATATAAATGAAATACATATTTACATAATTAAAATAACTTGATATTTGCCTAATACGCTTTCTATTTTACTGTTACTTTTTCACATGAAAGCTTATATGGCAGAGAAAAAAAGGCAAGATTCAAATATTAAAACAAATTCAAAACTCTTAATAATACATAAATGGGAATCTAATTCATAAACTTTGACTAGAAGTCATGTTTATTGTGAAATTTACAACTGCTCATATAATAGACTATAAATACTAAATCAGTTCTCTGAAATATTTTTAAAATAATATTCTTTTATTTAAAAAAAAATATTGTTCTTGTATCAAAAAACAAATTTGGAAATAAATAGAAAAAAATTACGAAGTTTCTTAAGCTGGATAGCATAAGGTCAGCCATTTATTTCGGCAAATATATGAGTTGATAAAATTGATTACTCTTTACTTAATTTCTCCTTCTTTCCTTTTGTTAGAATATTTTCATCAATTGTTCCTGATAGAATAAATGGTCTATTCTTCTTTGACACAGTCACTCAAACTCCTCCGCCCTCCCTAGACGAAACATTTTTCTAGACGAAGAAAAATGATGGACGATTTCGAACAACCCATCCCGTCTTCGCCTGTAACCGTTAACCGAAGAGATCGTTTCTATGAAAGAAAACTGGAATAGAAAGGGGAATAGGAAGGGGAATAGAAAGGGGAATAGGTCTCGAAAGATTAAACGAGGCGAAGAGAATCAAAAACTCTCCGTGACGTGAAAAATGAGTCCGGTGCAACGAATTCGAGGAAAGTATCTCCTCCGAGAATATCCGGATAATATTCGACTTTTTTCCTTCCAAACTTTTATGCTTATTTTATTTTTATTTTTGCATCTCCACGCCGAGTTGCTGTGATTTCAGTTCCGCATTTTCACGTTCTGTTTCTTTTGTTTCACAGGTTTGCCGGGACCCAGGGGAAAAAAAGGAGTTCCAGGAAAAAGCGGAACGCCAGGTATGTAATGTGTGTGAACACTTTTTCTCCTTCATGCTCTGTCATTCCTCTTTTTCTTGTTATTTGCTTAAGAGCTTTTGAGAAAACATTCATCGATAATATTTTTGGTGGGAAAACTGCAGCCTTCCTTGGCAAACTCCTTTTAGTATATTTAGAGTTCCTATTGCGAATTAAGTAAATAATCATTCTTAATTTATTTTTTCTACGTCATTAGATTCATACGGTCAATTTAATTGCTAATGTTATATTAATGCTATTGATTTAAGGGCTTAAAAATATTATTTTAAGGCTTTAAATCAACACCATTAACATAACATTGTTTTGGAAAAAGATATTAATCTTGCTTAAATAATATGATTTGCATGAAAACTGTATTGCTCAAAATTATTCGTTAAAAATCATATAATTTTAAATATATTTTATACTTATTATCTGATAATGCAAACAATTTGATTATTTATTGCGTTTCTTGTTGAGGTTAAATTTTTAATCATCTGAGTTGATATGTGATTTTTAATAATCTCTCGAACTATCTCGAACAGGTCATGCTTGTCAAGAGATAATGTGACAGATCAACTTTGATGATAGTTTAACTGTTTGGTTGACTTTAGAACATCAATAGTTAAATTTGATATTTTAAAAAATGCTATTTTTAGTTACAATTGCAACACCTGTGAACTTTCGCTTCTTTAAATGTACTCAAAGGAAATGCTCTAAAATTATTGATTTTAATGAACGCACTTCAATGTTTGTTATAGACATAGTTACAGTAACTGGTGTTGGCAAATCAAGTGTTACAAGAACTTAAAAAAAAATTCAATATTTACAATTACCGTTTCTAAAAAGAAAAGGAAAATGTAAATTGAAAACTTTCTGAAGAAATGAAAAGAATCTAATAAAAATTAGATTAAATCCAAGTAAAATAAGATTTAAAAAAATGATTTACTCTCTTATATTGTTTCTTATATCAGCTGTATAGAAAAACATTCTGTATGGCAAGAAAACCAAGAAATAAATTTCTTACTCAGGAAATGATTATAAAGTGATTAGTATAGGCATAAAATAAAGATTTTTTACTAAAGTTTGACACTCTTGTAATTGGATAAAGCTTATTTTTTGTAAGAAAACATTCATTTGAGCAAGTACGCAAAGGGTAGTTTGTCGAAAAGAAGAGGAAACTTTGTAACAAAGAGCGTATCCAACAGACAGTAAAACTTCCATATAAACAAATAGTTTTGTTTCCTTTTACAGCACAAAAAGCTTAGTTTCTATTAAAGACATGATAATTTAGAAATTTTAATTAATAATAGATAATTTATATATTTTTTATGATATTCTTTGATGGGCCACCCATTGTGACAATTCAAAATTAGTCCAAAATTTTGGACGAGAAAGTAAAATAAAAACGCATGATTGGTCAAGTAATTCTCCATAACTTAATCATACTGAGAACATTTATAACCTCAAGAACAATATTGTAAATAAAACTCACACGACAGTAGAACAAATGATGAATAGATTTATACAAGAATAGTTTAAAGATGGTGATTTCAAAAACATGTGTGCAACACTTATGGAGACAAGAACTATTGAAGCTATTTTTTACTGTTAAAGGTAAAAACAAGCTGCTTTTTTTAAAAAAAAAGTTCTTTCCCATTTTTCCAGGCGCAGTTTAGTATCTTATGTATTTTTGTAAAAGCAGTTGAGTAAAAATAGTAATCCTAGGTAAATTAATTTTTATTTAGCTATTTTCTAATCAAATTATTTACTATGCGATTATTTATGAAATGAATGTAAATTTTTATATCAATCCACTACATATGGAAAGAATTATTAGCATATAAAATAATTTATAACAATTTAATTTTCACTAAAATGAACACGATATGTTTCAGAGGATATCATATTAAATTCATTAAATATGGCGAAATTAATTAAATGAATACTGCAAAAGTTAATTAGGTTCATTTACATGGTAATAAAAGAAACAAGAAGCATATAGAAATATTAGCTTTCATTAAGTGTAAATAAATAATATATATTTCTAATTATAAGTTAGTAATTCTTTCTGAATGAATGGATACACAAGCAATTCCTGGTACAAATAATCTAACATTGTTACAATTATGTATCGAAAAGTATATTGAAAACAGCAATTATATAATTATATTGTGATATTGATTGCATTATATTGCATGCATATTAAATATAACACATATAATATCTTTATTATATTAGTGTTTTGTTTAAGTGAAAGTTATTTTTTAGACACAAATAAAGTAATTAATCATTCATTGTATATAATATACTTGATGATTGTAGATAATGCTATCGCGATCTGATGCAATTATTTCCTTTTGTTATAGATGATTAGATATTAATCTACATTATATATAACTGCTTATAATAATATCTAATTTCAATAATTTATTTAATAAAACTGCAAAGAAATGTGTGTAGTTTTCTCTGTTCACATGCAATAAGAGCAGTTGTAATAACAAATAATTAAATGCTTCTATCGAATACCAATGAGAAATATTAATTGTGAATTATTTCTTATAAATGGATTTTATTTCACACAAATATTTAACTACTAAAGTAATTTAAAAATAATTTAATACTCATCGTCCTTAATGACACATAGTTTGAACAAAATAACCTCAAAATGTAATAAACTTGAAAACATTCATTAAAAATTTTTTAGTTTTATCTAATTTTTTCGCAATCAATATTTTTTCCCAATATATAGAGGAACATAAATATTTAATGAATATTTACTAATACAAGTAATTCTAGACGTAAAATAGTTTTATAATTTTAACTTGATTTTTTTATTTTAAATAGGTGTTCCAGGAATCAAGGCTTGGACCTATAATGGAACTGATTCAAAAGCTCTTCTGAGTAAGTT
>JAPDSC010040011.1:0-17117 GCA_026290005.1 Latrodectus geometricus
ATATATATATATATATATATATATATATATATATATATATATATATACTAGAAACATGTTCTCTTATTTGAATTTCATTTATGAGTTCTGGCATATTAAAGTTATGATTTTCTATTTCTGTTATTGAATTAGGTGGTATAAAATAATTTGATATAATTTTGTAAAGAAATTTCAATGACTATTAAATGTTTTGGTTATTTGGGAATTTTTTTTGTATTCAGTCTTTTTGTTTCAGACTCAAATGGAAATAACTGAGAAGCCAGTGTTTGTTCCCCCAAGAAAGCGAGGCTCTAAGTCATCTTCTAGATCAAGTAATGAGAGTCTTCAAATACTTGGTGCTGCAAATAATTCCTCTCCCCAAACAGGTTCAAAACTCGATCCTCGGGTAAATCGAAGATTACACCAACCAGTTGGATCTGAGCGTTCCTGGGACCGGTCTAATGTTAAAATTCATTCTGATTCTCAAGGACTTAAGCATACATCCCCTGGTTTAATATCAATTGCATATCAAAAACAATCTTTAAAAGCTAGTAATAAAAGTGATGATTCTGATTTAAATAGTGATGTATCTGACTGTGTTCATATCAATGACAGTGGCTATGCAGACATAGAGTTATCAAATGAGAGATCTGCTTTGAATTCAAGGTCAGAATCATCCATTGGTTCATGTGGAGGGAGCTACGTTACTATGACTGGAACTGTTAAACGAGGTCGTAAAAAGGGACAGACACTAGATATGAAAGTGCAAATGTCACGAGAAGAGTTGGATGAGTTAGAGCACACAATTTTATCTCAAAATATTGAAGATGATGATCGTTGTTTCTGTGGTTTTCGTAAGGGGCCCCATGTTTTAATTTTAAGTATTATTCTAGTCCCATTTATATTACTGATTTCTGCTGGGTATTCTTTCTACATGGGAACAATGACTTGGTATAACATTCTAATTTATTTCAGTGAGAAAAAAACAATATTCCATAAAATTTTCATTAGTCCTTTGTTAATTATTTCATATCCGTTTTTGATTACTTTATCAACTATAGGATTAGGGATTTATAGTGCTGCTGTTCAAGTTTCTTGGAATTTTGATAGCTGGAAAGGAGAAATTCAAGATCTTGAAAAAGGCTTTTATGGATGGTTTTGTGGTGTTATGAATTTAGAAGATTGCGCTCCATATGAAGTAGTCATATTAACTGAAATTTTGCCTCCTTCAGAAAATGATAAGCAAGGAAAGCAGCACTTTGCTGATACACCATTATAAATTTTTTACTCATATCATCTATTATATGAAACTTCCTATTTTTAAATTTTTTGTGTATTATCTTTTTTATTTATTTTACATTTATATTTCCACTTTACCTGTGCAAACATTTATATAAAAATGTTTAAATGTAAACCAAAAATTTGCTTCTCTTTTTGAAGCAGTCTTTTGAAACGTGCCAAAATATTTTCTGTTTTGTAAATGTATTAATTGTGTTGCTCTATTTTGTGTGTTTTATCTTTTCTAACTGATCAAAGTATTTTTCTGTATTAGTCTTTACTTTGGTTTATGCTATAATGGCATGAAATGTAGAACTGCTTTTTTCAACAAATCTTACACAAGGTGCTTTTGTAAAAATTTTTGATGATTTGTATATGCATTGAAATTTTTGGTAATTTGATTGCCTGATGAAATTTTTTTTAGTTATTTTAGCATTAATTTATGTATTATGAAATATATTTTTTGCATAAGAATATTAAATATTGATTGAGAATGATTTAATAGTTCTCATAATTTTATACTGTATTGAGAAAATTATTTTACATTGCATTAAACTTTAATAACTGCTATTTATAATGCCTAAATGTTTTTTGCTTATTATGTTTTCTAATTTTTAATAATTAATAAGATATATCTGAAACACATTGGCTTAAAATATAAGCTGGATATATTGTTTGTAATGCGCTAAATTTTATTTGGTTTGAAATGTAAAGTTGAATGCTTTCTTAATTTTTTGTTGGTAATAACCCATAAAATTTTTGAGAAGTTCTTACTTTCAGTGCTGCATCAAAGAAAATCTGCCCCATTAAAAACTTTAATATTATATAATATCTAAGTGCCAATAAATATTTCTCTTAGCTTTATTCTGCAAACAGCAAGTGAAATTTCTTTACAAACTTGCCATTTATTCATATTAATTAGATTTATATGCAATAAATTATTAAATTTCTTTTATAATAGATAAAGGCTTATAAATAAAATGGGGATAGTTAGAAAAATCAAGGCATTCAACATTTTTTTTTTTATTATGACATAGTTATTGAACATTTAATTTTTTCTTACTACTGGGGTACATTTATTAAAAATATTTAAGTTCTAATTTGGTATAATTCCAATTTTCATATTCTTTTAACAATCAATCATTATTTTTATTATGAAGTGTAATTATACTTTTTCTAAGAAGGGTAATTAGAAAAGATAATTTTTTTACTGTATCAGAAGTTGTTTAAATTTAACAAAATTTTGTACTGTGCGAACCACAGGTTTGAAAATTCATGCAACATTTTATTTTTTTATATTTTTAGTGGGTTTGATATTGCAATTATTTCATTCAGATTAATTTTAAGAAACTTAACTGTAAATTACTTGGCAAATATCATAAAAGAGAACTTTTTATAACAATTAAACAATATTCATGACTTGTAAAAAAAGGAAATCTTAAAAATCCTCAACGTCTTTTGGTTTGTAATATATCTATGATAAACCTATACCTCTGAATAAACATTTAATGTGTCACCATTCTCTTGTTCAAGTTGTGAGACCATATTTTCAGCATTAATCTCATAAGAACTTTGTCTTAATCTCTTCTCTTATACTTATGCTTTTTAAAGATATATGGTTTTTTCTGGACTTTATATTTTCCTGTCATTTGCATTATTTTCTTCATTTTCTTTATATTTTTATTATTCTTTTTTTTTGTAAACTTTTTATTTAACAAAAGTATCATTTGATGGGATGAGTAACTTATGAATTTCAGTATATATCGTGGAGATAGATTATACTAATTTTCTAAATTTATGTTTGCTTAAAAATATACATCTGTATATATTTTATGATTAATATAATTTTAAAAGTTCTCCAATAAAATAATCAGTTACATAATTTGAAGCTATTTATAAAATTCAATAATAGTTGTATTTATATTAATTTTGTTAAGGATACCTGTTAGGAAGTATAGGAAGTGATATCTATGATTCAATACTGTGCGTTAACATGTAACATTGCTTTTCATTGAATTGATATGTGTTTGCAAAGACAACTACTTACTGTTCTATCAAAATAGTTATTTAGAGTAAAATATATCTTAAAAATATGATATCTGTCTTAAGAAGGCGAAATTTGAAGTATCATGCAACAAGTCTGTTATTACCAATTTCATTGTGTTAAAACCAAAACAATTTCTTCTGCATTTGCTTGAAAATATTTCAGGGTTCTTGGAATTAATGTAAACAAAATCAATAATGTGAACTAGAAACATTTAATATGAGCAGCATAATCATGCAATATCAATTATATTAAAAATGCTACTTTAAGAAATGACTGTAATGAATTGAGTTAGCAACATAATCAAGTTTTAAGAACTTTCCAAATCTAACGATATCTTTCGGAAATTTGGGCCCTGTTTGATTGTATGTTGAAATAATAATGGCTAAAATTATATTAAAATAATTTCATTAATCAGAATTTTAATGGCATCCAATTTATTTTTTCATTTGCACTTAAAATATCTAATAAATCAGTGACATTTAGAAGTGATAATTCTTTGTGCATACGTAACAAAATAAGCAAATTCTGGAATTCTGAGTTGATTTATATTGTTAATTATAGTACATTACAGTTCTAATGGTTTAAGTTCCAAAATTCTTCAAGCTTCATATATAAATTAATACTATTTGTTGCTGGCTACTAAAATTTATTGTGATTTAAAATTTCCATATCTGTGATTTCCATATCATAGCAGTGAAAAAAGCATGCATTTTTTTTCTGAAAAATAACATTAGATTACAATGCAATTGCAGAATTTGATTAATAAAATTTTCATTTAATGTGCAAAATATAAAAATTCAAAAAAGCTTTACTCTGTGCCTTGTGATCAAATGTAAACTTAAGAAGTTATTGGTTGATGCAAAATAATAAGATTAACTCATTTATGATTTGATTTTGTTTGTTTATTACTCTGGTCATTTGCACATGAGGCTATTCTGAATATGACTTACAGAATTTTTGACTTTGTAAATTTGTATATAGACACCTGATGCAAGTAATGAAGTAAGCTTTCTTTTTGTAAAACGATTGATTTTTTATATTACTTATTTCAACAGGTGTAGGAAATTTTGCAATCCACTGTTTTTTGTGTATAATTCATGTACCTACTTTTATAAAAAATTTTATTTGTTTATATACATACAGTATTGCAATAGTCTTTGTGCGATATTCTATTAGAAATCATATGAACAAGTTTTTAATATAATTAAATTTGATATGAAGTTAATGCCCATGATGGAAATGAGTTCATTGGAAAAATATATTTTATTCTACTCAGGGTAATGTGCATCTTAAGTTCCTTACTTTGTATAATTTATTTCCAATATTTTGTTTCAACTGATTTATCAACAAAATGTTGTTAAGCAGAGTGTAATGTTATCGTCAGTTACATAAAAGAGCTTCTTTTATATTTTTATCAACTTATTTGTGTATACATTTACAGATTTGAATGCCCTCTCTATATATGTATCTTGTATGTATATTTTTATAAAACAATTTATTTTTCTAGCATACTGATAAGCAATGTTTTGGCTGAACTAGATCGTTTATGTTTGCTTTTTAAAAGTTGAACATTGTGTGCAGAAGTATAAAATTACTGAATATGTCTATTAATAGAATTATCCTAACATGTGTAAAATTTGTTTTTTTATATGAGAAATTTAAAATTAATGAGTTATCTCATTTTTTCTCTATTAATTGGTTCTATGAAAAATGCTATGAAGTATCTTATTCAAATGGAATACATTATTTTTATAATGTGTGCCACAAACTTGTGTTTTTAAAATACGTACAATTACCTTTAAAATAATTATCACAAATGTGTGATATGAATTAATTTTTAATTATCTACATGATATATATTTTAGTCGTTTTGTTTAATGGTTCTAGTTAATTATTTAATTGGTTAAGCTTATTATGCTTAACTATATAAGGAATTAGTTTACTGAAGGAAGTGAGGTCAGATGAAATACCAACTTGTTTCAGTTATGATTAACCTTGAATTGACCCATAATTCACAGTCGACTACAAGAAAAGTAATTTTGTTTCAGCTTATTTAAGCAGAAATATGCCTCTAAAAAAATTAGCAACTCCGAAAATTGATTAATCTTCTCTTTAATCATATTTAACTTTTTTTTTATGTAGTTACATATAGTGCTCTTTTTCTGAAATTGAATTTTTCTTAAAGTATATAAATTTCCCTGTATTTGAACAATAATTTATTTCTGAGAATGAAATATTTTAAATACTCAATTCAATGCCCATTAATTTTTATAACAGTTTTTTTCATTATTCCCTACTTCCAGTTATTGCATAAAAACTACAAGCTTTATATTTTTATTTACTGATTTTTTTGCAACCTGGGCTACAGATCTGAAACTTACTATAAACCTTAGCAAATCAAATTACTGCATTTTTTCAACTGACAGAAAACATCGTGGTACCTTCAATCCAGTAATAAAACTCCATGACTTCATTATCGAACGTGTCAACCATCCTTAGTATCTAGGAGTTGCCCTTAAACCAGAACTTCATTTCACAAAACATTCTTTGTAACCTATGTGGCACAAGCTGAAGGTCTAGATCAAGTATATTAAAAAGTATCAACTGTACCGTCATCAGACCAATTCTCGAATACTCCATCAATCTGGGCACTTGCATCTGAAACAGTTAAAGCCAAAATCGATTCTATTCAATATATAGCTTCAAAAATTATAATAAGTGCCGTATCCTCAACAAACAACCTTAAGGCTGAACTAGAAAGTGGTCTTAATTCCTTAGAAAGGAGATGCAAACTTGCCACGGTAAAATTTGCCCACAAAATTAGAAGCTAGCGAATTGATCGCAATTAAAGAAACCCTCCTACTTCTCACAGTATTCTGATGACTCAACGGAAGGTCTGGAAGTCTCAGATTCAAAATCTGCTCTTGAAGCTATAGGGAATGGTGCAACAAACTTAATCCAAGGCATAAATACTCTTGTTAGCCAAATCTACAAACCATATAATTTCCAGTAGATCCCTGGCCATTAAGAGAAATGATGCGCTGACATTCTTGCTAAGGCAACTCGCTTCTGACCATCACTTCCGGAGATGCGAACGTGGTTGCTAGACGCAGACTTTTTGATCAAAATTTTAGAAAGCTTTTTCATTCCTGAACTAAATTGCTCTAGAAACCTGTCATCTGTTATAGCAAAACATCGTACAGGTCATTTTAGGAGCATGAAAATATCTCCAGATAACTACTCAAGATCCTACCCTTTCTGCAGAAATTGTCCTCAAACTGAATTAACCCCAGACCACATCTTCGACTGTCAAGCCATTATTGCCTCTCTTCCTCGACTTGGAGAATCACCACAGGACATCTTTTATAGACACCAGGCTCCAGAATTGGCGGGCTTTGTTCTCAATGCCTGTGGCTCTATATAATCTTCACTAGCTTGGACACGACAATAACAACAAAAAATTATTGAAAAAAGGTGCTGGATTTTTAACAATGTATTTAGTTCTCTCAAACATTCCAGATTGTGGATACATGTATTTGTTTTCCTTAAATATCTTGAAATTATTGACAAGGTACAAGAAAATCTTTTCCATTCTTTAAGAAATATGTCTTGATTCTGGTTTATTGAATGAATTCTGGCCGGTCAGTGGAGGCTTTGATGCATTATGTCTTTCAAGTGTGTTCCAGACAGCTGTTGGAGAGATACTTTCCGTAATACATAGGAAATGGCCATTTATGATTTTGCTTCAAGCAGTTTTCCCTCAAATTACGCTTATTGTGTATTAAAAAACAGAAAAGTCAATAGTACCATCTTGATGTATGATAAGAAGTCTCATTATCATTTGAGAGTTGTTTGAGTTTTTTAATTCCGATTTAAATGATATGCAAGTTCGTTCATCAATATATGTTGATTACTTTTCCACTCTGTTCTAATCTTTATCGTAATCTTTCTGTGACAGAAATGGAATTCTAGTGTCTCTTCCTCCATGCTATCACATCTTGAGTGAATCGGAACATTCTAGTGTTCAGCATTTGACTCTAATCGCATCTAATCTCAGTACTCTGACCCGAACATGTGGTCTCGTGCTAAACTTTAAAAAGTAGAAATTGATCTATGTGCTTAGAGGCCATCTTGATTAACATATTTGGAAGTGTTTTTGACAGCTTCGGTCCGATTCCAAAAGAATTTTTAATTTTTGCAATTGAGTTGCATTGGTCACTTATCTTAAGCCATTAAATGTGGGTGAAGCCCGATGGCGTAGTGATCTCAAGCCACGGGTCTGAAGTTCGGTCCATGGGCTGGAAAAGGCAGACTCACCCCTTCATTCCTTCAGATACTCGATCACGAAAACAGATATGGGCACTGTAGCCCTGGCCCCATAGGGGCTGTTATGCAACTGAGTTTAATTTTATTAAATGTGGGTATTGATCTTCATTGTGGCATGCCGTTGCTTTTACTTATAGTTGACATTTAAAATTTCTTGTTTCATGATATTTTTACTCTAAATAACGTCTTATGAGTCTATCGGAGTCCACTACAATACATTGTGTTCATTGTTGTCCATATTCAAGTCTGATATTTTGCGAAATTAAATTGTAGTGACTGTCTTATTTTATTTTGTGCTACACTTTCAGATAAAGGTGCTCCTTTCATTCATAATTTAAAATTCAAATTTGTATTTGTTTTCTTTACTATGGACTCAATTTTCTGTTCTATATATTAGCTGAAAAATCAGGGAAGTAACTAAAAAGTGAAAAACTGTTGAGTCAGCCTCCGTCACAAGTGTATAATAAAGAGTACGCTCTTAACAAAGTACGATACAAGAAAAGACTTAAACCAAAAGTTTCCAGGTTAAAATAAGACTCAAATATGCCCAAAATAAATTGGGCTGTCTTGTTTACAGTTTTTTGACTAAATCGCTTTTAAGTTTGAGCCATGTTATATAATTAATTAGTACCCTTCTCTTATTAATTTTGAACTATAATTTTATAACATAAAAATTAATGATAGAACTATGGTAAATTAATGATAGAACCTAAGGTAACCATGAAAGAATACCTCAGGCAAACAATTTTGTTTTGTAAATAAAAGCATATATTGTTTGGAAGTGACAGAATATTTAATGCGGGATATGGAATAATCGAAACTCGTATGCACCTGTTTAATATGGATGTCAAGAAGTTATCGAAATGACTTTGAGCAGTACTGTTTCTCTGAAAAATGATCTCCGTGTTTCTCCTGTAGTTAAAAACGACGGTGCACCGTAACGCATCGCCTGATTGCGTCCAAAACGTAAGATGATTAAGAGAGCATGTTTGTCATTTCTTAAGTTGTATTATTTCATTATTCAAACACAATCTCCATAAGACGTGCTGTAGGCGGAAATCTACTTTGATAATCAACTATTAATTCAAATTATTATTTATTATATTTCTAAAATGAGTAACAATTTGAATAGATTTTTTTAAATTGTTATCAGATTTATGAAAATTTTTAAAACCATACTTTATTAGTAGCTTATGTCCAAGGTTTTATTTCTTTTTTATTGCTGTACTTTGTCAAAACACCCTGTATAAATATCAATCAACCAAAGTATAATCGATATGAAGAATTTGATTATAAAATTTTGCTATTAAAAGTTAGAAAAATCGTTTTCTCCAGTGCAATTTTCATAAAAATTAATTTTAATGGGGATAACTTATAGAAATTAGCTCCTTACCTTAAAAAAATCAGCTATAATTGAAAGAAATTTTCTTGGAATAATTAAAAGAATCTCATCTATAATAGAAGTTTTGAAAAATTAAACTAACAATCTATTGATAGCCAAAAATAAATGGTCAGAAACTTCCTGCGTTTTAAACACAAAGGTGCGTGTAAGAAACTGCCTGTTTTTGAAAGATGAGAAAATTATTAGGAAATATTTTACGTAAAGGAATGCATTAAAAGCTATAGTATTTGTGGAATTTTATTATTCTTATCAATAAGAATTAGAGTTTAAATTTATTTTGGATCCAATGGAATGGTTAGTTTGACCCCCCCCCCCCCAAAAAAAAATAGCTGAATAGAACCAGTCATGATATGTTACAAAACATTATACGCACACTGAAGATGATACGCCATGACCTTGGAATTCGGAATGTTTGTGTAAAAGAAATTGCAAATTTTAAGCAATTTTTTTTTTGTGTATGACTAGTTGTACCACAGTTAATTTTAGAGTTGAATGCAAAATAACTTAAGGCAGCTATGTAATGTGATAATCGGTGGCACATGAAATCTATTAAACTGTTTTCATTCCTCTACACTTAATGTGGAAACTTATCGACTAGTTTTTGGTATTATGAGATGGCTGATGATTCCTACCAAGCATGTCGCTAACATGCTGTTTTATTTTTAGATATTGTGGCCAAACAGATCATAGAAGAGAACTGAATACTTGTAAACATTGTTGCGAGAAATCGCGCAGTATTTCTTAATGATAATATAAACATCTTCAAAGAATAAATATATTGCTGCAAATCGTTAACCCGTTTGCAGCAATGTTAATTGTGATTGGTTGTCATAGTAGATCGCACTTTAAATATAATTATAATCTTATAACATAGGTAAAAAAAAAGTATACCATTCAATGATTGATTGTATTGTACCACTGATCCCTCACACGTATGCGGTTGTCACAAGACTGAGAGAAAATTGAGAATTATCTTTGAAGATTACTGCGTTTCTTAAGCAAATACCATTATGTTCTCTAGCGATCTATACCAATCTCAACGATACTGTCCATTTTGAAGGTTTATTTATGGTTACCTTAATAATTAAATCATCTACAAATGGTTTTTCTTGACACTATGTTAGATGGTATAAATGATCTTAAATAAATAATAGCATTCCTATTGATGTAAACATGACTGCTGTCTTAATTTCTCATACATTTGTGATTTAGAAAGTCCTGAATTATTGTTGCCCCTGGCTTTGTTTTTCGGATTCACAACTGCCAACACTGATATGTAACAACACTGTACAGCTAAATATGGGTTCCTCCAATGTGCTAGTTGGTGAATCAGTCTATTTCTCTTTTGGCTTACTATGTAATCATTCTCGAAATTGGATAATTGTTCGTAATGTCACTGAATGCGTCTTTAAAATTTCTTAAAATCTGGAGAATTTGAGTACCAACTGTTTTATATGCTGCACACTATACAAATCATCATTAACAATTACTGCTGACATTTTTTAACTAATCAAATCACATGATATAGTGCATTTCGTAGCACTGTCTCAATTGTATTCTGGATTTATAATTTTGTAATTATAATTAATGGATATATATTTTTGTAGTTAAATGATACTTACGATTATTATGTTTGATAAAGATTTTGTATCTGCACTCGTATAGTGCAGAAAAATCAGTAAATAAAGCTGTAAATTTAAGGCTTATTAATGAAAAAAATTGACAATGTTTTCACATTTAAAACAAAATTTTGTAGATGTATTTTCAAAATTTAAGATTTAATGAAAGTTCTGGCTTATAGCAGTCGTCCAAAATGTAAAATTTCATAAAAAAATTGGTAGCATAATGTTACAAGAAGTACTGCCATATTCCAAGCAAAATTTTACCACAATAAGCATTTATGTTTTCTTTGAACTATCCTCTGTTACAGATTTTGTGAATCAGACTTATCTACGTTACTTCAAGACATGTCTCTTAGTCCCCACTGATTGATTTTAGTCTTCAATTGACTTTTCTTAAACAACGTTTCATCTCCAGTTATCTTCTTCAATGTGAACTACAAGTATTTTAGCATAGAGCTCCAAAAGTGTCCGCCATAACCCACCTAAATATTTCTAATATATGAGTACTTACTTTTTGAATACGAAACGATAGAGGGTCACTAAAAACGTAAATTAGACTTGGTGCCAGTTGGCGTCGTGTTGTAAATGGATCGAAGTAATTTCGTGGGATTAAAGATTAGATATAAAAGATTCAGAAAGAGGAAAGGTAAAAATGTTTTTTTGCCAACGAACGTGTTTGAAGAATAATTCATAATGACACAGTCAGTTTTCTGTTTTCCAAATTGCTGATTCATTAAACTGCTGTCATCTTTTTGCTAATATTATCTTGCTGATATCATCAAGTTGCTGATAAAAACCGATTCTTACTCTAGAACGCTCCAGAATGTTGATAAAGGCTTGCAAATAATGACAATCTATTTCGGCAAAATGGTATCATTTCATTAAATTAGTGAGGAACTATTTCACAATTTGTCTCAAACATAACTAACTAAAAGATGGAATTTTATGATTGCATAACGCCAGACTGAATGAATATAAAAAATATAATCTTTGCTAAAGAAATTCAATTGAGTGATTTATCATCATCTCCATCCTAGCTTGGCATTGTGAGATTCTCATTTATTTGGATAAATAAAGAACAATCTCTAAAATCAAATTTTTTAAGTCAATAATGAACTTAAGCTGGCTTTATTGAATGAATAATGAAACACTGGAAAATATTTATTGTAAATTGCTGTAAATGCTTAAACTCCCCCCAGAGATTTACATCGGAAAATGTTTTATGTTTGTGTTATTTAAAAAATATCTTTAGCATTTACATTTGTATATTGGGCTATTTTTACTCAAGTATTACCTGATATTGCAAAGCGGATTTGTATATTGAGCTATTTTTACTCAAGTATAACTTGAGTGAAAATGTTTTTTTGATTGTTATACTTGAGTGAAATGATTTTCACTCAAGTATAACTTGAGTGAAAATAGCACAATATACAAACTTGCCTAGGTATTAAGGGTTTTGTTTTGTATTAATTTTTTTCATGCAATTTCTCAAGCATTTTTAGCTTTGAAATTCATAAATATTTGTATCTTATTTTTTTTCATGTAATTAATCGAAAATTTAGTAATATTTTATTCTTATGTAAGTAGGTGTAATCCTTTTGATATTTGTTGCATTTGAGTTAAAAATTATTTAGTTATTAAAATAACTAATTAATATTTCGTTAAAATTTATGGTACTTTTTTAGCTCAAGATGTCTGAAATCTTGAAGAAGTGGAATATTAGGGAAATATTTAGGGAAATATTTTGCAGCTTTATTTGTAAGTCTATTATGTTTAGATATATTCTAATTTGACAAGAGATTTGTTTTACAATTATTTTCTTCTAGCATTACACAGTAGCAAAAATAAAACAAAAGTTAGAAATATTAAATGTAAAACTACTACGCTTATAGATGTGAACATAATAGAAATCATGCCTACGTTTTAAGTGAACCTTGTCCTTTGATAATCTATTGGAAAGTAAAATTTAAAAATTTTGAGATAGACGAATGTTGTAAACGTACATTCAAAATAAAGTTAATAAGGTATCGGAAGATGTTGGTAATTAAAATTGTTTAATTTTTTTTAAAAGGTTTAGGCAAAAATTATTCTACAAAAAATTTAGAAAAATTTATCATAAGATTTCGCACTCAATGACAAAATATTAAAGTAAGTAATTAAATTTCTGTCAAAGTTACGTTAAAAAGGATTTTGGCAATTAACCGAAGAAAAAAATAACGAAAGCAACGGTCATATAAATAAATACAAATTAACTTACCTGAATTAAGTCAACAGATTAAAGATTATACTTTTTATTTTACTCTTATTCTCTTTTTTACAATCTAAATAATAATTATTAACAGAAAATATTTAAAATTTCATTAACTTTTTTTGGCGCAGTTCATATGTGAAAGCAAACAGGAACAAGTCATTCAAATGAATTTGAAAATAACTGATTGGTATTCGGAATGTTAATGTGTCTTGTTAAAATGTGACATATATTTTTCAAGTCATAGTGATCTTAAATATGTAAATTCATACAGGATATTTATAGATTTTCATTATTTAATTTATCGCTTTAAGTTTATTGGTGTCATAAGGGCTAATTCTCAACTGATGGGCAGTAAAAATCTGTATTATAATTAGAACAAAATATATATATATATATATATTTTAAATTCCTCTATAAATTTCTTCAAGTTCATCCAAGTTATTGCAATATTTTAGGTAAATATTTTAATATTAAATAATTTGATAAATAAGCTTAGATAAAGAGACCATTTCTGAAAAACGTTGCTTTTAAAGTATTTAACGATAAAAATATTTTTGCATGTTAATTAAAATGTCTGCATAGTTTGTTAAAGAATTTATTATATTTTGGCAAGAGGTAACATTAAATTTAATAACTACTTTGAGAAATACTAAAAAATATAAGGAACTGTTTTTTTTTTTTTTATAATTGAATCGATTAATTTGAATCATAAACATTGTTATATATTGAAAAAAAATTTATTGGAATCATTAGAAATATTTTTTAATTATTCTGCTAAGAAGACTAATTATTTCAAAAGAATGCTTAGGAATGAAATATTGCGCTTATATCGAAGATGTGTGTGTTTCAACTTAAATTTTTGTTCACATTTTTCCGACACAGTTAAAAATCATTTGTGTCCATAATGTTCTTCTATCAGTGAGAATATTTTTTTTGTCTGCATCTGTCGCTTAAATACTGTACATGCCATAAATGTTGATACATAGAAAAAAAATTTTTTTTATGGAAAATCTTTTTTTAGTTAAGTAACAAGCCGTTTGTGAATCAACAATAGAACAAACATTTTTAGGTTGATTTATATATGCAATTTGTTCAGTTTTATGACAGTTTAAATGTAATTCATCTATAATTTAAGTATATTGGGAGTTCATTTAAATTTTTCTTTTCAATCTTTCTATGCAATTTAAAATAGCTGTTATTGCAATTTAGTTGCATTTATATTATTTCTTTTAAACAACAATACTTTTGAATAGATTGGTGAAAATAAAATTTAAATATTCATGGGGAATGGGTTGAAATTCTAATGAATGATTTCGTTTCTACGCGTTACACAATAAACTCACATTAAGACTGCAAAGTCTAAGAATTGATATTTTTAACAAATTACTACAAACTTGATTCCCATGATTTTATTGCTTACCATTAAAATGATTTTCATTTTCTTAAAATGGATATATTGGGGCGAGAAAAAATTGCTCGAAACTGCTGGTTATAATCATACCCATGCTCTTAAGATTCATCTGCCTAAGGTATTTTATCATTGCGTTTCTATTCTAGTATCACATGCATATATATGTGATATATAGAAAATGCACCCTAAATTTCCTCGGATTTTGAGTTTTTCCAATTTTTAATATCTCACATAAAATTATTAAAATAAAAAATAAATTATTTAACTCAAAATTTTCTAAAATTTAAAAACCATTTAATGTATTTTAATGCAAATTGCTAAAATGTTAGACCAAATTATTAAGGACTCAAATGATATATAAGTAAAACGTTTCTTTTTCTTTTTTTTTTTTTTTTTGTTTGGTACCGTGTATTGGATAGGATAATGTTTTTGAAAGACATTTGAGTGTTCACTTCGTACTACCCAACGGGAGAATATGTTGTCGATAGTGGGTCATATTCACCAGGAAAGAAATCCAGAAAACTCTCAGGCATCTATCACAATAGTTAAACATAAAAAATAGAAATGAATTTTCCATTATTTAATAGCGGCTACTGAAGTCTT
Organism: Latrodectus geometricus; assembly: GCA_026290005.1. Classification (NCBI taxonomy): domain Eukaryota; kingdom Metazoa; phylum Arthropoda; class Arachnida; order Araneae; family Theridiidae; genus Latrodectus; species Latrodectus geometricus. The sequence goes on from JAPDSC010040011.1 coordinate 14,920, forward strand.
ACACTACAAATAACGTGATTCTATTACTGTCTCATGATAGGGTTATTTTGGATAAAGTAATATATATACATATACATATTAGTTTGGGGGAAAAGTTATCCATTATTTTTTCGGTAGACGTCTGTAGTGATTGGTATCTCGTGAGGTATCTATGAAACAATTTCAAATTTATGCTCATTGGAAAGGTGACATTTGACACTAAAATATTCTCTTGTGTTTTTTGTTTGATTAATTCAGTTATGAGTACAAGGTTTTAAAAATAGAAGACAACAAACAGAAAATTCGATGCATTTTAGTTTTTCTTTTATAATGGTGAAAATTCTAACCAGGTGGCTAAAATTGTGAAAGGTGTTTATCGTCATATATATGACTGTAACAACCAGTTACGGACAATTTTTGTTTCATCTTTTCCGTTTGGGTATTTGGATGCTAAAGATGCACCTCGCATAGATACAACATCGTCGAGAATGTCTATAAAATATCAAAAATTATCAAACTTGACAGCATGTCAGCAGTCGTAGCTTTGCACAAGACCTAAAAATCTACATGAAAACTGTTTTAAACCTTTTTACAAAGCGAATCTGAAAGAAGTTACAAACAAAAATAATGGATTTCTTTTTCCCCAAACTAATATATACATGCATACATACATACATACATACATACATATATATATATATATATATATATATATATATATATATATATATATATATATATATAAAATTGGAAGTTAAATATTTTTAATAACGTGAAAGAATTAAATAAATCGTTCTTTTTAAAGGCTCGAGGCCTTTTTATATCATTTTATAAGCTTTTTTATATCATTTACTAACATAGTTTAACCGGATTAAAACAAGAAATTATTTCTTATAGAATATATGGCTACCAATTTAAAATAATTGAAGAGATTTATATTTTTATATTATGGTGTGTGTTCTTTGTGGATACGCGAATATACGATATTGTAAAATTATGCATCTGGTTAATTAACAATTTGTAACTCGTTATATATAAAGTTAAAGGGATAATTTTTTGTTTAATATAATTTTTTTTCGAAGGCTTAATTTACCTAATGTTCACATATATTGGATGGAAATGAAATTATGCTACTTATATATAATTTTGAGTTACAGAATATTTTTTCTAAATCCAAAAATGTCAAATGAAAGAAAAAGTCGTTAAATTTCTCATTTACGAATCTTTCAGGGTACACGGATATAGTGAGTCGAGTTCCCTTAGGCTGCAAGGAAATTCCTGATAGATTCTAACATGTGTGTAAGTATTAACTACATTTTATGAAGAATTTAGAGAGGTCTGATCTATGATTTCCTAAGCAAGGGTCTTTTAGAGCTTTCTGAGACCACCTGTGCCGAGGATTTTTCTCTTCAGGCTGTTACAACGCCGTATCAAGACTATAGGTGAGAAATCTAGGCTCGAAAATTTATTAATGACATAAATTATCTCCTAGTTGTTCGATGATACATTATCGCAACACTGATTAACCAATCTCCACGCGCTCCTGAATATTCTGTGACGAAACAACGTGTTATGGAAAATTTTGATTCCCCCTAGTTTTAATTAACTTCGTGAAACTGATCTCAGGGTAAATTTTATTTGCAATACCCGAGACAGCATGAACCCAGTAATTGAAAAAAAGGGCTCCTCCCCTTTTTGCAAGCTACGCAGGCTAACATACCAATAACTCCTCTAGCAAGATATATTTGCCTCATTAATTTTTAAATGGCCCTTTTTTTGAGTTGTATCAATGGGAAGTGATAATGAATGGCAAGGCGTTGAGTATTCTCATGTTACAAATATCCAAGGCGGTAACATCAGAAATTTGAAAGCGTTCTCGTGTTACATTTTTGTGAATGTGTATTACATTCTATAAGTATTTAACGTGAGTGAAGCAAAACTTCATTTACCACTCACTTGGAAGATTTTTTTGTTAGAGGTTTTGTAATCTCTTTTCATTTCCTTTCCTTCATCATCTTATTAAATGGATTTTTCGCTATTTAAAGTTATATAACTTTTATTGCAACTGAGTATTCGATGATTACATAAACGAGAAAATTAATCTTATTAAAGAATGAATTAATAGAGAATGCAGTACCCCATTAAAGTGGTGTGAAAAAGCAATTTTTTTTTAAAAAAAAATTCCTATTTAACTTCGCAATATACGAAGAGTTTAATGG
>JAPDSC010040012.1:0-14702 GCA_026290005.1 Latrodectus geometricus
ATAAAGAAAAATATCTGGAACAAAAATGTAAATTAAATATTTTGGCTTGCATTTTTTGTGTGAAATATCTTATCTTTGAAACATACATATATTATAAATTGCAAAATTAATATTTCTTTAAACATTGTGTTTTGATTCATTCTTATAGAAAAGTGCCATATAAAAAGGAAGTTTAAAACAAAAGATAACTTCATTAAAAAAATGTTGGAAATGGCAAACATGAAACTATTTATAATTCCATAACACTTTCATATAAAAATTTATTAAATATATCCAAACAAAAAATATATAGCTGCAAATTAAAATATCAAATTATGTTTCCTTTATATTATTAATTAATTGAAATGATTTTAATGAAAGATTAAAAGGATGCTATTTTTCAAATTATCAAGGAAACTTTAATTCTACTTTTTGGCCAAAATTTATGAAAAAATAGTAATATTAGATTGATAATTTAATATACTTTTTTGATTGTTAACAAAGAAAGTTTTATTAATTTTTTTAAGCATAAAAAAAAGTTTTCATCAAAGTTTTTTTTTTTTTATAAAAAGTTCAATCGGTTTGAAAATGATGGAATTTTTACATAGATTCAAATTCATTTGTCATAATTGAAATAATTTTGCAATTAAACTTATAAGATTCTTGTATCAGGAAAATGTATAAAACTATATTTTTTTTTCTTAAAATCTCGATATACTTATAACATTTAAAGTATAAATATTCTTCTGTTATAATTTACGTACATTGATATTTCATTTCTATATACTGTCCTAATCTATAATGAATATTTAACAAAATATTTATTTATTTATTCCTAGATTAAAAATAATATAAAAAATGTTTATTATTCACTTTCTTATGCCTAGAAATTTAGCTATTTTGAAAATTTGGTTGAAGTTGCTTTGAAAATAATAATATTTATTTCATTTTATTATATTTTCATATTAGTATTTATAATATTAATATTTAATAATTACTATTAAAAATAAAATAAAATAAAGTATTATTTATTTAAAAAAGCTTAAGGAAGTTAGAAAAACTAATAAATACTATACGAAAAATTGCTGAAGAAATTTTCTAGATTAGATTCGCAACCAAAAATTGTAAAACATTATGTATAATTTAGTTTATACGTAAAATTATTTTATAGGAATTTTAATTGTTAGCAATGCAAGTATTAAAAGATAGTTCAAATTAGTATGCCTTCATTGTTTATTTAAATTGCTTGCAAATGCAGTGCTGACCCGATAAATTTAATATATTTTGTATGTCAAATTAAATTATTATAATAGTTTAAATATTTTACTTTCTATGTTTGCTAAAACTTAAAGTATAAAAATGTTTCAGTATTTTATAGTTTAATTACTTTGGAGAAAATAATTCAAGTTGAACTTCATCAAGAAAAATTAATACTTTAGAAGTACTTGCAAGGAAGACAAAACATGTTTAAACTTTGATCTTATTAAACAGTGTTACAATTTCATAAGGAATATTTTTATAAATAAATTTAAAAAGAATATAAAAGATAAAAGAAGAGCTAAAAGTAGATAAGCTTTGATTCATGGCAAATTTCAAAATATTCATTTTTCATAACAGAAAGTAATGTATCATAGTTATCGCATTTTTTACATGGAGTTTTTTTGTTATATCCAAAATATTCAAAAATGTTTTAAGATTAATATATGTTTTCAGTCTTTTAGTGAATGACATATTATGAAAGCCTTGAAAATATCATAATAAAATATATATCGTTAGTAAAATGGAGCTCTGTTTTCATTTGTTTCCTTATGAATTTTATGAAATTTAGAAATTGTATTTTATATTCACAAAAGAATAAAATTCGTTTTAAACTTGATAAAAATATCTAAACTTTGTGCATAAAAATATGTTATTAAAATGGTAATAACAAGTATTTACATTTGTAACAAGTAATAACAATTTTAATTAATAGTTTTCATGAACAAGGTGAATCAAAAATATATTTCATAAAATTTGAGCAAATAACTACATTTTTGCTACAGTCTGAAAGATTGAATTAAATACTACATTTTTTATGGTTATAACTATTAATGAAATATAGCCTGGTAATATGCAACAAAATATTTCCTGGTTTTAAACCTAGTTTCATTGTTACATAAAAACAATGCAGTTGAATATGTTCAACCAATTTGTTTTTATATAACTCTGATTAGGTTAATTAATTAAATGCAAACTTATGAATATATGATTACTTGAAATATGCTGTAGTGCATAATATTTTTATATTTTTTATAAGAAATAGGAAATAAATTCGGTACGTTTATAAATCATCATTCACAATCCATTTCCTATTCTTAAAAGATATTTATATTAAAAGTAAAGCAAAACATTTTATCAATATAGTCATATTAATTGTTAAAGATTTTAAAATTTTTTTAGAACTGACCAAAATTTGCGATAATGATGATGACATCAACTTCGATTATTTGAAAGTGAAAAATAGCTTATAATATACTTTAATGCATTTTTATATAGAAGTTCCTTTATAAAGATGCCCTTTATATAGATAATCTATAATATCCTTTTATGTACCCTTTATATTGAGCTCTTAACTTTAAACATGATTCCAAACTTATCACATTTTAAAAAAATTCAATAAATTTCAATCTTATAAATTTTTGACAGTTTTACTAATGAATTGAATTTTTGTGACATATTCGGTGCAACAGTTTAAATAACGTTGATCATATATTGAAAACTGCACAGGCACATTAAAACAATTTGTTAGATGTAATTCAAAGAAAAATATGGAACAAAAACGATTAAGACCTCAGAGTACAGAAACAGTACTTTTATAAAAAGCATGACTTGTAAAATGATTGAAAAATTAGAACAGTAATCATTTTGTCTCACAATAATTATTTCATAAGCAATGTAATTAAAATTAAAATGTTAAATATATCTGCCAAAAACACTTTCCCTATTAGAAATGAATATAAGTCCATCAGGTACTAATTTGTAATTACAGATGTCATGTTGTTAAAAACCATTTAAAATACATTTATTTTCATATGCAATACTATAATACGTACGTATTTATAAAATATTTGTTTTTTTAATAAAAAACATTTCTATGGAAATAAATGATATTAAATATATACTGAAACTATAATAAGTACAGGGAAACGTATTATATTGAACGTTACATGACATGAACTATTTTACCGAAGATGCATAAATACATTTAATTTAAAGAGAAGAAAATTCTGTAAAATAGTATATACAGTTTTTTAGAGAAGAAAAGCAACAAATATACTATCATTAAAATCTATGTGCATCGATTAATTTTTAAAAAGAAAACTAAGTAAATTTTATAATCTCTGTCAATCAATGATACATTTTCTTTGAAAAATTTACATTAAATAATTTTAGAATTTTAAAATCCCAAAGTTGCGAAATATATTATTGTTATTAATTTAATTTACTACTGTTATTAATTTTTATTATTATTTATTTATTATTAATTTGTAACTCAGTGAATACATTAAAATGTATCCTTGCAATGAATACAAAATTGTTTCCAATTTCTATGATTAAATCCTTTTATACTTATTTAGAATAATTTTACACTTGACTTCAATGTCAAACAGAGATAACAATGAACAAATATCCTTTGAAAAAAAGTGGACTATTATATCAAAAAACCTTTACTATGAAATTCTTATTTCTTGGATAGGAATGGTTATGCTTACAGATTCTAATTCTTATTTCAGCTCCCAACTTTTTGAGCTTTCAAATCGATAAGGTTGAGTACTTGAAACAGTCAACATAAAAATGTTTCGAGGCTGTAGAAGATTGATAAGAAAAACTGCCTTAGAGTTTTCAATATAAAAATTTTCAAATATTCTCCTTCAATTCATATTTTTGGAGAAATAATATTGACAATCTATATATTGTATTTTTAAATCATAAATCTTATCTCATTTGTTAATAATATTCGCAAGAAATCTAATTTTTAAAAATCAAATTTTGTATTTTATTGTTTGATTGTATATAAAAGACTGTTAATTAAAAAAATACATAATAATAATTAGGCAAATAATATAATTTCGATGTTATTCCTGAAATTCGTAAGTGAGAGACTTTCCTGTTAGACGTAAGATCAAATTTAAGGTTTCCATACTCACAGAAACTTATAAATATACTGTTGTTATTGTTGACGCTTGGGACGCCAAGCCCACTCGTCAAGAGACTAGGCGAATGAAATCAGGGAGAGAAAGCGTCTTCCATTTTTTGAATAGAACACCCTCATACGAAAGTGGAAGTATGACTTTTGGCTCATAGATGGCAGCACCATCTGAATCTTCAAATTTAGAGATTGAAACCAGTGAAGACCCATAGCCTGGCTCCAACCACCCCTAGAGGTATTAATATACTACATATAACAAACATCATCTACGTAAAAGAAAATTCATCAACAATATTCAAATAGCTATTTCTATAAAAATTATCATAAATGATGTATCGCGCTAAAACATATACAATCACGTAAAAATTTAAAAACGAACGGATGTGCTGAAATTTATCTCATTGTTTTGGAATACATTTAAAAATTGTACTGATTAATTATTCTAATAAAGGCATCATAGATAATATTTGGTTCAAAAATTAAATAATTTCTTTAAAATATTTTTTCTTTTTAATGATTGTATTAAAACAAAAAGTGCGTGACAATGATATTTAATGAAACCAAACTTGTTTCAGAATATTTACAGTATAATATGATTTAATTCACACTAATATTTACCTTAAATTAAAAAAGTTCAATCTTTAAGTATTTTAAACTGCCATCGAAATATTACGTTTTCAGCTAATAAAAAATAAGTGTCTTACTTGCAATTTAAAATATGCAATATGCTTTTGTGCAATTTTTAATATAAAACCACGATATTGTTTATGGACATGAAATATTATCAAAAAGAATTGAAAAATGTACATCATAAAATAAAGGGATTAAAATATTAAATATTAAGTAATAGAAATCTAATGTATGAAAAAATTTATTATACCCACATTCTTTCAATTTAATTTGATTAAACATGTAATTCTAGGCTATAAAAATACAAAATTAGGTTCTAATTGAAATGTTAAAGGCTAAAATAGGAATTATATTTTGATATTTAACGTAATTTGAATAATATTTTTAGAAAAGTTATTTTATTTCAATTATCATGTATATCAGTAAGTTAGACCTAATTAATCCCATGCATTTAAATAAATTATCATATTTAAATTTATCTGGTTTATTGTTCAAAAAGTAATTGCAAATTTCGTATTAAACCTAAATTGATGATTTACTTCAATAAATTTTCAACTAAAATTTTAGAAAGAGGTATTGTTTCAGAGTTAATATGTAAATGCATGCAGAATATTATTATGATTGAAATCATAAAAATGTCACGAAAATTTATTTCTTTGCATAAATCTTTGAAAATTTATTAAGTATTTAGAATTTACTAAAAGTAAGCACATTTCATAAGTTCAGATATTTTCTTCTAGATGTTGAAAGAACTTATAAAATAATATGCTCAGCTTTAATTTTTACTTTAAGAATCAATCACTTCAAATAAAAGTTCTCTTACTTTAAGATTGATAATAAGTAATTTTATTCCCTTTGATTATAAGCAATGATTTTTTTTTTAATTTTTTAAATGGATTTACATAAACATGCTTAATTTCAGAATATTTCTTAAAAATTTATACCAAAAATATAACAAAAACATGTAACACAAAAATGATACAACGAAAACCTTAACAAAGTGAACAAGAAAACATGTGATATTCATTGTTACTAAAGGCATATTTTCATCAAATAAAAAGTAATTCATACAAATTTAATTTTTTTTTTAAGAAATTGTTTATTTCTTAAAAAAAACAATTTAAATTATTATTTGGCTATATATTATTATATTTTTTTGGCTAGAATGTCTGAAATTTACAATTAGAATTAGGCACCTATATTAAATCAAATAAAATTTGATTTAATATAGATACTTAATACAAAGATTAATGATTAATTATTATGTGTTGCAAATAAAATATTTTCTTGTGATTAAAATACAAAGTATTAAGATTACAAAATTAAAAAGAAAATATTATTTAATTTAATTGGGTATTTTTTATATAGTAGTCTTTATTAATAAGTAAATTTGCTAAATTAAAAAGTTACTTTAGTGGATAAAAATTTAATAAGTTCCTAAAATAGGTATATAAAATAGAAATATTTGTTTCGTTAAAAATATGTAAATTTTTGTTAAAATATATAAATTTGATTTTAATCAACCACTTATTTTTTATCTCTTTAATAGGGATTTTAATGAGACTTTAAAACTAAAACTTAACAGATATTTCGGATAGTAAAAAACATAAAATTTGAAGTTTCAAGTTAATTTCTTGAATTTTTCTCGCATGTAAATCTCCAAATTAATGTTAAATTTTCATTTCTGATTTCACTATAATAAAGAGAAACTTTAGATTTAAATAATTTCCCCGAGGAAAACGGATAATTTTTAATGTCTGGAACATCAATTTTAAATTCTTCTTATAAATCCTTATTTATTATTATTTTATCATTATAAATTTTAAATTCTTATTGCTGCTTCTTATAAGGAATTGCGTAAGGTTATGCATTTTTAAATAAGTATTATGTTGTATTGCAATTTTGACAAAATTAATGTACTATCAATTTGTTATATTATTCATTTTTTATTTATCGTTTGAATACCTATTTACTTGATTATTAAAAAGTAATTTTTAATTTGAGAAATTAGTCCAAAATTATCCGTTTTTTTAGTCCAAAATTGTATTCATTTCATGTTTTTCACACACGCAATCTTTGATCAAGATACTTTATAAAGAAAAATAAACATGATGAAAATTTTAAATTACAACAGAGCGTTATAGCATTATTTTTAATTTTTTTTTAAAATCGGATTTAAAACTGTTTTTTATATTTTGTTAGTTTCCATAGTTATGAAAATAAATACTTTGTTAAATACTACGTTTCCATGGATATAATATTTGATATTTTTGGTACATATAATATTTGAGAAATATCAAAACTTTATTTTTATATATTACTTTATATACATTTTTTTTCTTGTACTTTCACTTTGCTGTTTCTCAAAAATACGAACATGTACATGTCAAAATTTAGCTATCGTCAAAGCCTTCAAAACTGTTCTTCAAAATGAAGGCTATTCTTAGTTTTGTCGCTGTGAGAACTACCCTTTAAAAAATATGATAAAATATTATAAAATCCATTTTCTTGTGATAGGTGCTTGAAATTTCAATTGATCGCTCACTAAAGCCGGCTGTATCACACAGTGGTTCCAACGTCCTCCATGTTAAATGATACTTCTGCAGGTATAAATCAGACATTGTAGGGGTATTTCTGCTTTTTTCTGCTACTAATTTATGAAGACTTTTATCCAAATATTTCCATGGTAGAGCCTAAATACTAGGAATAATGCTGGTGCAACAACATACAATTAATGTAATTTTTGTTGCCATTTTACTCAAAATTTTAAACTGCTAATGATTCCAGTAAGATTTTATATTATAATTTATGAAAATGTAATGCAATTTTCATTGTTACTTGATTTTTATCTTACCTTTCAAGTAAAATTTTGCTTCAAAATCTAATTTCTTCATAATAAAAGTTAAAATTAATTACTGTATATTTAATAGCTCTGACGTTAGTAATTTCTAAAATTAAATTTTTTAATTATATAATGCAGAATTTTGACTAATTAATTAAACTTACATATTATCTTAAATATTCATTGGCTATAAATATTTACCAGTTACAATTGACAGAAATAGTAAATCTTCTATTAGGATATAATACTGACTATATATAGGATACAGTCGAAAAGTTCATTAAATCGGAAACTCCCGATTCAATTTTCAAATATTATTGTATGCAAAGCTATGTTGATTTTTGATTGTTTACTGCTTTCAATTAAAATATATAAATTATTGATCAATTAAAGTAATTGGTTTATTATTCTTAAGGTATTTCTATTTCACAAAACAGTGAATACAGCATTCATTTATCATAGTACATAAAAATTAAACTTATAAACGCAAATTTAAGAAATTTTTCAGTGATACATGGTTAGTATTAAAATGCGTTTAAAACAGTTATCAACTAATTACCTGTTCATTGAAAAGTATCAAGTGAAAAAGCATCAGCTCGTTTTGGGTAAGTCATACTTCATATGATCTGATTCGTTAGATATAAGGTTTCACATCAAATTTCAGAAATTGTTTGAATAGAAAGAGATTGATAGTAAATTTTACCCTGCATCCTCCTCATCAAGATTGGTGAATTAAAGTTCACTGCTTTCTCTTTGCAATACAAAAAAAAACTAAATATATTTTTAAAATATTCTTCTAGAAAGATTTTATAAGTAGTAAAAAGATTTAAATTCTTTATAGAATAGTAAATTTATAATACCTTCATAGAGCGATGTTGTTGCTGTTCATTGTGAAGTTGCCTGGAAATTTCTTTAGTAGGGAATAATTTCATTAGATTATATATATATATAATCTAATGAAATTATTATATTATATTAAATAATCTATGAAATTATTAATCTGAATTTAAAAATTTCATACAATTTAGATTTTGTGGATGTTGACACTATACCAAAGTCCTATCGTATTATAACACTAATTACTTTGTAAGGACTTTTGCTTACAGAATTATAAAATCAATATTTTCCGCCTACTCATAAGCGAAAATGCCTGGCAGTTTAATAAATCACAAAAAGATCATCATATCAAAGAAATATTATCAATAACCGGTTATTTATATAGCTAAGTTTGGTGTTAACTTTTTATAATTGTAACTAAGATGCTCAAATTAATATATGTAAAAAATCTTTCTGTGGTTTTCAATTTAAAAAAATCTTTGAAATTATTAGAAATTATAATGGAGCAAAATGCAATACATCTTTTACAATTTTGCATCAATAAATACATAGTGTATGTCAAATTAAGATCACAAATAAATCTTTCAAAGTATGTTCTCTAAATTCCACGTGTATGTTCTCTAATTTAAAACCAACTTAGAATAGAGCTAATTAAATTTCCATCATTGTATGTATGTTTATAATAAAACAGACTATACTCTTTGACTTGCAAGTCCTGTTCAATTAGTCCTACTTTGCAAAGTGTAATAATTCTACGATAATATAATATCTTTTTATATGAAATATCAGTCTCGAGTTTTATTTTTTATTTAATTTAAATAATGTGGATTAGTTTTTAATAAATTTTTTATATCTTTTGCATATTATGTTTATTTTATTTTTTCTTTTAAAAATTCTAGAAATAATTTTTAAGGATAGAAAATAAATAATCAGTTATAGCACATTCAACAGCAATGTATAATAGAATATAAATGAAAGGAAAATATAAATATGAGTGTATGTGTTAGTTTATACAAGTAAATGCCATATTTCTAAAATGTTTTAATTATTTTAATTCTCAAATTTACGGAAATGTTACAAAAAATGAAACAAATAAATTGAGAGAAAAAAAACCAGTTTATCTTAAATATTATGAATACGAATGTAAAGATACAAATACTCAATTTGCATTACCAGAAAATTTATTTTTTTATATAACATAGAAATACTAAACAATTCTCTGCCACATGTTGCTAAATATTTTAATTAAATATTTTAAAAATTCTAATCATATAAATTTGTTTCCAATCAGTTAAAATTGCGTTTTAATCATTTTGAAAACTACATTCATTTTTGAAATGTCGCAATCATAGTATACTTTGCTGTAATAGAAAATTAATAACTCCTGGGCGTCCAATTTGTTTATGACTATTCAATACATATCCAATAGACATTAAATCAATATATTTTAATTTCCCAAATAATTTATATAATAAATGTAAGAACTTCATTGTAGAAAAATCCTCAAGTAAAAATAAAAATCTCATTATAAATTAAAAGCTTAAAACTTTATATGAAGTTTTATGTTTAAGATAGATTTAAAATCTATAATGAGAGTCTGCAATCTGTATTGAGATTCTACAATAGAACTTTGCAATTGTATTAATACACTGGAATATGTTAACACAATTACAAATATTCAAAAATATTTAGAATTTAATAATCTGTTATATATACATATAATGTATTTAAAAAATATATAAGTGCTTTAAATAAATACGATATGCTTATAACTGAATGATATTTACAATTTTAATATTTTAAATTATTTTTGTTCATAAACTAAAAATGAAATTATTTTAATTTAGCTTTTGAATTTGATATTTATTATAAAGTTGATACATAATTATCTGAATAGGAATGATATTTAGTTCCTTGAATATTAAAAATAATATAAACTTTCATTTTGCATTAAAGTTTTTCTTTTCTTTCTAAATTAATAATTTTAATAAATGATAATGTTTTTTTACTTCAGTTTTTATATAGAATGATAATTAAATACCACTATAATTATTCCACTTCTATGATCAAAATCTTCTGAATTAGAAAATAATTAGTAATTTAAATCAGAACGAAATTTTCTCATTAATTATGCGTTTATCCCCCACAATATATATGCCAAAGCATCAGTGCTTCCAGAAGCTTATCCAATAAACAAATTACATTTTTCCCTTGAAAGTTTCAACGTTATTTGATCTGCTTTACAGAATGATTTCCTTAAACTTCTACAAAGGAAAAGATAAAAATAATTGTATGAAAGAGAATAAAGCAAAAGAGGAACAGAAAAGAATTGAAACTCTCTTACGTAATTCTCCAGACGTGCAGAATTTCATTTATTTCAGACAAAGTCGGGGTCTTATACTTATGTAAAGCAGTGGGTGGAAATTGAGAACAAAGTTTTGGATTTCCACATTCTTATGCTCTTTATTTTGCGGGTAAAAAACGTCTTTTAATAGCATCTTAGAAAGAACAATAGGTATATATTTTAAGTCATTCCTCTCTTCAGCATAATAATCGAACACTTTTTCATATGTCAATATTTTTAAATGGTAACAACAAATCCAATTTAATATTCACTACTTGCGAAATTTATTTAATGAAAGTGTATTTATATTTTTTTATTAATTTAAGAAATAAAATAACGATTCTGTTTATCTGAAATTTTGGTCCAAGGTTGAATTATAAATGTTTGCCAGAATCAAACTTACATTAATATATTGGTTTCTAATTTGAAATAAAAATAGTTATCACACAATTTAAATATTTTTTACAGCACTTTTTATTAATTTAGTAATGCTGATTTGAACACCCTGAAATGTTACTTAGAATTTGATATAATTAATTTAATTTCTTTAATATTCCCTTCCAAACAATCTTTTTTATGCAACTAAAGCATATAGTTCATTATACCATTTTATAATTGTCAACTATGCGTTACCCTTGAGAGTAAATAAAATTACAAATGACAACCTCTCTTCCTTTCTACGTTCTACATTCACATAATTTTTCTAAAAGGATCATTTACAAATTCTGAAAGGGTTTTGTATAAAATCATCATTATTATGTATATGTTAATTTTTTTCGGAAAATTGTAAATATAAAACTATTCAGATTTTAGAAAAATATCATGAGCTGAGAATTAATTATATCAATAAGATTTGCATAACTTAATATGTAAAATCACTTGCTCCGAAGAGTATCCGTGGGAAATAAAAATAGTACGCACGCATTAAAAGGAAGTAGAACAAATTATAGAAATTAATTTCCCAATTAATCTTTCAATTTTCAAATAATGACTTAAAATTTAAATTTTAACACTGTTTATCATTTATTTCTGTTTTTTGCATCATTCTTGCAAGTCCAGTGTTTCTTTTTTATTTTATATTTATGTGAAAAAATTAAAATGCGTTAATCTTATTTATGAGTAATGTTATATCTATTAAAGTTTACTAAACACGCACTATTTTTGTTTAAAATGTTAAGGAAAACAATTATATTATATAAAATATGTATTTATTGTGAATTATATTAATTAATATTGCGATGTATATAAAAATCAAAATTTCATCTGTCGTATAGGAAACGTACGACTAAATTACAAAATTTGAGATATAGTATATATGTGTGTACATTATTGATAAAAAAACTGACATTTTTATTAATTGCCGTAATTAAAAATATATTTTTACTAAGAAAGAAATTAGTTTAAAAATAAAGCATATTCTGATATACTAATTTAATTATGAATGAATATCTAATTATATATTTGTAATTTATGAGCAATTAATCCATTTTACTTTTAACTTACTATTTTTCAAATGATATTAAAAATAATAAACCATCAGTATAGAATAAACTTTTTTTCAAAATACTGAGAAGATAACATCTATTGAACGAATTTAGCCACATTCGGCAATATGATATTATTCATATTTTGATAAAATTTCTGTAGGTTAAATAACAGTATCCAATTAATTTCTTTAAAACTTAAGAAATAAACAATACATGTTTTTAAACAACTTGATATCGTAAAAGTATCTAATTTCATTTTGGTTTGGTGTCATTTTCAGCTATACATTGAACATTCTCTATGTACTGTGTTACATTACTATATTGTACTTAGTCAAAGTTTAAATGTAGGTTGTGCATATTTATATTTAAAATTGTAATTTTAAATTCCTTACATAACATTACAAGAATTAAGATTTCCTAAATATCATCACTAAACATTTCTTTTATTACATTTATCATTATATTAATTAGGACTTTAACTTGTTCATGTTTTCCAAAAATAATCGGACTTTATTAGATAATATAAGATTTATTTTATAATATACATTGTTATAAATGTTGAACATTAATAGCCTTAAAAATGCTATTTATTATTACTAAACATAAATTTAGAAATATGATGCTTTTTTTTAACAAACAGTTTAATTAATGTGAAAGTTATTTAAATAGGAAGTGATTAATAATTTCAAGGTATCAGCTACTACAAATTATTAATTACAAAGTTCATTTCATACGTACATTTTGTCCTTGTAATGTTTGTTGATAATAAATCAAAATCACCTAAAAGTAAAAATCAACAATTTTTTTAATTAGAATAAGGAAATAAGATGGTAGTATTTTATTTCTTTGAAATAAAAGATACATCCTTAAAGTTTGAGAGAATTGTATTATCTTTCATAGCTTCATTCGCATTCAATAGATCTTCTATTAATTAAAAATAGAATTCCTGGGAAAGTACATATGGTTATTTGAATGAAAGAGTTTGTTTACTTAAATGTCAAACCCATTTCTATTTCAGTTTCATACGTAAAAATAATCTATTGATTTCAATTACTGTAAAGTATATTAATTTTCCTTATGTGTGGAGGCGTTAATAACTTACGCTTCTTTACGTTAATAACTTACTTGTATACGATTGTAATTGAAAATAGGCATTCTTATTATTTTTTTTATTATTTGCTTACTTAGTTCTTAATTTTCAAAACAAGATTCAATATTATTGTTATAAATTCTTAATTTTTCCGAAAGTATTTTATACAAATACTTTTTAAATAAAATATTTCTTAATTTAATGAAAAGAAATACAAAGAAAATTATGAATACTCTTCTAATTCTTTTTAAATATTTATAATCATTGATTCAGTTTCCCATAAAAGGCACACTTAATTATTAGATAACTTGAACGAAATATAAATTGAAAGAAGAATTCATTAATAAGAATAAGGAATATAAGAACAATTATATTCTCTATTTAAATATTTTAATAAGAGTATAAGAAAAAGATGGCTAAGTAAATATTTTAATAAAAATTGAATATGATGTTTTGTATTTTTTAAAATACCTTATTATGATTAATTATATTTTATGTTAAATGTTCACTAAAAGCAACGAAAAGTTACAAAATACACATTAGTATTGTTATGAAAAGTAATTTATTTTGATATAAGTAAACGATCACCAATAAATGATATATTTAATAATCGATGTTTGATTTTTGTTTGAGTTAAATTATTAATTAAAAATTAAAAACGAAAAACCAAAGTGTAAACCAAAAATATAAGCCAAAGTGCTTCAAAATCTAAAGCATGCTTATATTTAATTAAATAAGAAAATAACTCTATCTAATTGCAATTTTTAAATTCAATTATATCTTAAAATTTCACACTTAATTTATTCACTTATATTATTAGATAAACAAAATAATTTCAAGCATATTTTTCAAGATAATCGCATGTACATCAATTTGATTATTTTTCTTAAGCATCAATATTCAATGCAAGTTTCATTTTTATTCTTTTCCAATTTAAATAAACCAAGATAAGCTATTACGTAAATTTAAAAAATAGTCCTGGAGAAATTATTTTATATAATCTTTAAATTTTATTTTCTTTGTCATGTATTGCACAATGCACATTTTAAAATCTTTTTTTACTAAACATTTCACGCCTATTTAATAAATAATTTCGTTTAATCTACAATAAAAATATTATTTTTTTTTAAGAATATAAACTTCCACTGGAAACCACTTTTCTAATCTTAACTTGTTCATTTCAAATTAATAAATTCCTCAATAACAAAATAACTTATCCTTGTATATGTTATGTTAAATAATATTTCATTGTTTATGAAACTAATACTAAACAATCATTATTTCAAATTTCAAAACATTTATAG
>JAPDSC010040020.1:0-10902 GCA_026290005.1 Latrodectus geometricus
CAAGTGATATAAATTGCTGTTTTATTTTGTGGATAAGAAATTCATCATAGTTTAATAATGTACCATTCGATTTCCTTAAAATTCCCTTAAGGGTCATCAAAATTTCTTTTCTTCCATTAAGAAAGTATATAAATTTTACGCAGGTACTACTCTATTGGAAGTATAAAAATAAGTACCAATACTATTTTTAGTAAGTATTAATAATTAAGTAGCAGTATTTACAGAAAGAATTTTTATAATTATTTAACAAGTTGACACATGTTTCAGCTAAAAAAATTAACTGGGGACTTTTTTTTGTAAGACATTGATCAACTTTTAACTTTCGAAGTAAGAATTATAGAATGTTCGTTTAAAAAATCCCCTTTCTTAATCTGATTTCTATTGAAAAACACAAGCCTTTCTCCGTTCTTTTCAACTTTTCTTAACATATTGTAAGTGAAAAAGGCGCTTTATATTTTTCTTTGCTTTTTCGCTACTTTCATTGTCGTTTGCTGCAATAAGATCCTTTGACATCTTCGTCTTTGTCTATTAATTCCATATTTTCATTTTTTTGCATATGAAAATCTTTTGCCACAAGTTATGTTTGTAAGTTATACAATTCATCTGACTTAATTTTCAATCCATGAAAATCCTTCCGAATTTTTGATAACATCTTTTCAGATTTTAGTTGCAAGCAAGTATCCAATGCTTGGGAATTCGATATTTTTCATCTGATCTTAATCATTTGTTGTAAATTTTAAATAAAATTTTTAAAAAATTTAATTTTTAGGAAAAGTAACATAACCAATTATAAAATGTCATTTATATAAATCTATTAGTATGCCAGAAATGACTGTCAAAGTAGTGTACCATCAAAGGTTGTTGCATGCCTGACCATACCTTTTCTGGGGAGGGCATGTGCTGTACAATAGTTAGAATATGGCACATTTAAAGAGCTTCATATCTATCTATACCTTAGAAATACACGTATTCTGTTTGAGTGGGAAAAAATTTACTGTGACTCGTGATTTTTACAAAATTAGATTTCAACAATGAATAAAACATTTTGTAAAAATAAATATGTTAATACAAGCTCATTTAATTCTAATAATTATTAGTTTAAATGTTTTAAAATAAATATATTTTAATAAATACCTAAACTTTGTATTTATGTTTGTGCATATGTATATTTACATATAATTATTAATTAATAAGATTTTTTTTTCTTAATATATCTACAATCAAGTAAAAATTATTTTCCTTAATTTATAATATTCGTTTTATTTATATGTTTAATTTTATAATTTTTATAGGTCTGCAGATTCATCCTTGTTTCCTAGAGGCACCTATGGCTTCAACAAATTTTCCCGTTCCACCAGTTGTCCGAATCTCACTTTCACTGACAAACCAATACCACCTCTTAAATCCAGATCTCCAATCAAACCCAAATCTTATTTTATACAGCGCTCATCAGGACATCTATCAGAACATAGTTCTGATTCAATAGCAAATAGCTATCATCGAACTTATGAAAACTACCGTTCAAACTCTCCGTCATTAGGAGGTGCCAAGAAAAGAAAATCATTTGTTCCTGTTTATGGAGAACGATCCCTCTCACCGAAAAAAAGCTATGATAATAGGACCTTTTCACCTACAAGAATTCATGACGATCGGACCTCTTCACCTAAAAGAATTACTGATGATCGGACATCTTCACCTAACAGAGTTTATGATAATCGTACATACTCATTGCCTATGGACTATGGAAGGAGGCCACCTTCACCTAAAAGAAGGATCAGATCTCCTGAGCATACACCTGAAGAATATTATCCACATTCAGAGGTTCTACTGCGACGGCAACTTCAACAACAAACCTCACCAGCTTATTTGGTACACGTTTATGATTATTACCAACAGCTTGTACAAAGATTGCGTGAACAGACATCCCCAGGGGTACGTTTGCCACCACCTATGTCACCAAACTCAATTGATGAAGACATGACGCCAGATTCCCAAAGGAAAAGGCCATGTCGCGCATTGACTGGCAAGCACGTTCGACAAGGGACAGGAGCCAGCCTATCTACTCTATTAACACTCCGCCAGAAAATCCAAGAAAGACAGAAAGCAAAAGAACATGATTCCATCAATGGCTTCAATAATTCTGGAAATAAAAATGCGGGTACTAAAAAAAATAAAAACCAGAAAATGAAGCCAGTTATGAAAAGTGTCCTCAACAAAATACATAATTGTTGACACGCCTCCTATTCTTTGCCTCTCAACTATTTTTAACTTATACTGTATTTGTATTATTGTTGGGTCCATTATATTGTTAAAAAGTTATTATTGGAACAGTAACTTTAATTTTTTTTGTATTGAATTTTTGCAGTATTTTAAACATTGTATTGATAGTAATTGAAATTTTTGGTAGATATATAAATGTTTTACATTAAAACTAGTTAAAAATAAAATTAAATTTTTATTAAATAGAACCATTATATTTTCTCCCGTAACACTTTCAAATATACAAATTATTATAAATGCAAATTATCATGTAAGTTGCAAATATTTACGATGATTACATGAAGGTTTAAAGGATCGAAAGAAGTTAGTTAAAATTTATAATGATATTTATTTTACTAATCTATGTTTAAAAAAAATGGTTAACTAGAACAAAAGTTACAGTGAACCAGAAGTAATTATATTATCATATATAATAGTTTAAAAATCGATCCCTGTATTGAAATACATTGCTTAACATCTGCAAATGCTGTTTTGGAACATCAAAAAAATTCTTAAATTTGTTAGTGTTTTTCCAAAATAAATTGTCAAACTAATTTTCTAAAGTTTTAAACATAAAAACTTCCTTTCTTTTCTAAAAGAAAAAAATATATAAAATTATTTTGGGTTAAGGATAGTCTAAAAGATGTTATTTTCGCTTAAAATACAGTTAATGAAAATATAAACTATATTATTAATTTATAAAAATTATTGATAATTTATTTAAAAAATGTATACTCCCCTTGTTTAATTTTCAATGCAAAAAAAATTAATCTCTTCTGATCACTAATTATTTGAAGCAATGATTCAAAGTTATAATCTATGTGTGCCGAATAATTAATATAATTTCATACAAGACAAATGAAGTTAATATCAATTTTCGCCCTTATATATTAATTTATCTCTAAAGGAAATTCTTCAAATATTTCTAAAGAAAATGATTTACCATACATTTAAATAAATTATATCCCTTAGTTAAAAACATGAAAAAAAAGGCAATTATAAGAAAACATGTGAGGAAATTCAATTTAAAGTGATATTCAAAATTATAATATTAACGTAGGAATTTTCTATTATAATCGAAGTTATTTGAAACAAAAAATTACTGTTTTATGTTAAGAAAATAAGTTATTCTATGGATGGCATTTATATATCTACCTAAACTAGAGCAATATCTTCATAACTTTTTATCCAAGTAATGCCTTATATATTGAAACGTATTTTATAAACTTATAAATGGTTTTTAAACCATTTTAGCCAATATCAGAGATTAATGAATAGCTATAAACATTATATTTGAAAATAAAAAAATGTTTTGTAAATGGTAGAGGTAATGGAATTTTTGTATTTGTATATTTTGCTATGCTACATTTTATGTATTTTTATATAGTGTGATGAAACAATAGTCTTCCTACTGTACTGCTTTTATATGCAATTTGTGAATCTTCAAATCATATTTATTTTTAAAGAACAAATATTTTCATAACTATTTATTATATTGACCATTTTTAGTGACAAATGAATGTGCTGCACTTATAGAGTGCAAGTTTTATTCTTACTTTGTGTACATTAGTAGTATGGTTAACATAAAACCATAAATTTTGAAATCTTAGAAGATCATCTTAAGCCATGTATTTGATCTTATTATCAATTTCATAAATTATATGGCTTATTTTAAAGAAGGCATGCTTCAAATGCAGTTCGCTTAAAAGTATACTGGATCATTGTTATTATTACATCTAATTACGATTTTTTGATTAATGCGAATAAGTTCTGTGTCTACTTGATAAGTTGGAAATTTAATTTTACATGCCTTATTATTGTGCATCATTTATAATAAAACATGGGTAAAAATTGGATCGATCATATGAAATAATTACATTCCCCCTTCAATTCAATCTTTTGAAAATTTTTTAAACTGCAATTTTACACAGGAGACAAATTGATATATGTATATTAATTTGTATGTCGATAGATACGATTTCTTTGAAGGAAATATTCCTAGCAATTTTTGTGCATCTTGCTTTAATTTTACATTGCTCGTTAAAAAAAAGAAGATTATCTTTACATCTAAAACGAAAAGTTACTTATATTTTTAATATGTTGCAATTGATAGCTACTAAACAAATAGCAACTCCTTTTTTTTTTTTTTTTTTTTTTTTCCCCTCTAGTGATACAACTTTTGAAAAGTAATTTCCTATTATTGACATTTTACCAATATTCTGATTCACATTGCTCTCTGGCTATAGTAAAATATATAATTTGAAATTGCATTTATACTTATAACGTGAAGATGAAATTAAGTTTTGGAATATCCAAATTAATAAAAACTCATGTTATCAATTATTAACATGTTTCTCAATAAAGTATTAAATAATTGAATTTTGCTAACTGGTATAACACATTTAATATTACTAAAACTTTTATTAAATAATTATTTTTCTCATTTATAAATAAATTAAGTAAATGATAAAAAAGGGGTTTTATAAACTATTAAAAACAAAAATCTAAATTAAGGAAATATTTCAATGTTTTAATATGAATAATTATAATAAGCACTCATTTGAAGCTGCAAGGTTAACACATAGGTAAAATGTTTTGCCTATTCTGTTAACATTATCAAAAATATAATATTCATGTATATATAAATGTCTTTGTGTGTTCTCTGTGTTCAACTTATAAGCATTCACAGAAGAACAATTTCAATTTTATTTATAAGTGTCGTCATATTGTGATCATGCACATTTTTTATAATGCATCATTCCAGCATCCAGCTATTTATATCACTGCGTATGTAACATTCCTGCTAATTGGCAAATAAATTTATCTTTTATTATAATGATTATGACTATTTTATAACATGCTTAAAACACACACTGATATAAAATTAGAAAAATGCCTTAAAAAGCTTTATGAAGTTTTAATAAGATTATTTAAATAATGTTAAAAAAAAAACATCAATGTTTATACATATATTTTTTATGTGAGTTCAAAGTTATATGAATTAGAATATCAGCAATAAAATTTTATTTGTTTTTATGTAAACACTTTTATACATGATGCAATGATTTTAAGTATTATTAATTGTAAGAAAAAATACATAAATTCAATTACAAAAATCTATTTGCATAAAATTTCACTATTGACAGTAGAATTACTAAATAATCTAAGTGAAATTTAAAAAAAAAACATCGTATTGATTTTAACTATTTCATTCACAAATTTTCATTGAATTAATTTTTCTTTACTTTCAGGTCATGCATGAAGTACATGACCGAACACAAAAAGAATACTTGAGTGTAAAAACATAAACTATCATACTAAGATAGATGGGAGTCATAAATGAATATTTTAAGGATTGAGTAATTTTTAATTCAACAAACAATTAGCTGACTATTAAGGAATATGTTCTGGTACAAAATTAACACAAATATGCAAAAACCCAAAAAAAAAAACATACAGAATTTGTTTTCTTTGCTTCTTTAATACAAAAGCTCTTACTTAAAAACAAAATGATTGATACAATGTGCTCTAAGCAGTCACAAGGAAATTTTTTTCTTGAAAATAAAGAAGTGTATGAAATGCATATAATGTATCACATATAGTAAG
Source organism: Latrodectus geometricus (assembly GCA_026290005.1). Classification (NCBI taxonomy): domain Eukaryota; kingdom Metazoa; phylum Arthropoda; class Arachnida; order Araneae; family Theridiidae; genus Latrodectus; species Latrodectus geometricus. The sequence continues at coordinate 5,866 of JAPDSC010040020.1, forward strand.
ACTATATATATATATATATATAAATTTCTATCAGTGATAAAAGTTATTTTTCATGAATGGATATCATTATAGTGCAGAATGTGCATTTAAGATACTAATTAAGCTGTGAATTTTATTGCATTGAGAATTTGACTACCACTAAAACAAGAAAATTTTAAAGACAAGTGGCCTCTGTTAATTTCTGATCATAAGAAAAGAAATTATAAAATGCTTACAATTTCAGTGTTCGCTAGTTATTACAATTCCCAATATTTCAATAATTGAAAAATTTGATCATAAATAAAAATAAATTTTATTAAGTCAAGTGCATTCTTTGTAAACTTTTTTGTGGATGCTGATAGTTCAAGTTTTAACATAATTTGTTAAATGAAATAATTAAGTTATTTAATTCACAAATGTTAACTTCGTATTAACTAGTTTACTTTCAACATAAATTTTAATATAACTATGTTTATTTTTAATACAAGAAGGCAAATTTTCAACTCAGACATGAAGTTTAAAGTGATTCTGAACCCCTACATCATCTACTTTTTAACAAGGAATCAAACTCAAGAAGATGAATTGAGACCAAAGCATTAATACGCGAGCTAGAAGCTTAGCCATAGAAGCTCCTGAGACAATGTTAGCAATTTTCGGCATTAAATTAATAACGAGGATGTAACAAATAAATGCTACAAAAATTTGTGAACAGTTAATAATGAAATATCAAAGAAACTGCATTTTATACCATTAGAAGAAAATGCTAGATTGAACTTGTGTAAAGCATATATATTTTACATTGGGATTTAATTACTTTACCAACACTCTAAGACACATTGACATTTTCTATATCCATGAATAAAAAATTCCTCAATTTTATATTATCAACATTCTAATACATTTAAAATGAAATTTTAAATTTTATACAAATGATACCATAATAAATATTTGGATTGTCCTTTTGTGTTTAGCCATACCAAATAAAAAAGTTCATAAATATTTGGATGATCATTGAACAATTTCAGAAATAATTTATAAATGCTGACTATTTTATAAATGTTGACAAACATTTTAATTTTAAAACATTTTCAAACCATGAAAATGTACTTAATTACCTTATAAATATCTCATTGTGGAATTGAAATACCGACATCAAATACCATATCATAGCTATAACTGTTTTATAAGTCACAAACTAAAATATGTTACAGTTCAGAAAATTTTGGAAAACTGAATGTGGGTAAACGGTCACTTACAATTTTTATTGATAAGATTTAGTAATTAATATTTGAATTTTAAAAAAATATAATAGCATATTAGAAAGCTTTTCAAAGAGCTTTTTATAAAAAAATTTAAAATTTTTTTTAACAATTAGGCTCTATTCTGTTATGTTTTAGGTGTAAAATCGGTGAAGGATTCGGTAATCTTACATCAGTGGATATTGAAGAATTATTTAAATTCGTGAAATCATTTTTGAGACTCTTAGAAAAGAAGTTGACAAAATTAATAATTCTATTGCTGATAATATAGCAATAGCAGTCTTTTATTGACACAAAATTGAAACTTATAATACTTCATGATATACAATGTATTTTAAGAACTTACTGAAGTATTCATATAAATTTGAATTGTTACAAATTTTAGACTTAAAATTATATAACTTATCAAAAGTTATAAAACATTGATTATTAACTTCCTTTTTTCAACTTTTTTATACAAACATTGCTATTTTAGTACAAAACATGACAAAATTTCCTCAAATTAGGCAGTTATTGTCTCAAATTGTCATGTTATAATGGATTTTAAAAGATTATAGTAACATAGAAATGAATTATGCTTTACACTATTTGTATCAGAAAATAATATTTTTTATAAAAAGGTTATTTACAAAGTTAATAGTGCTCTATTTTGATATAAGAATTCTAAAGCTACAAATAATTTTCACCTGTGGCAAATTTCTATCTCATTCATTTCTCAATAAATAGGAGATATTATTTAAATTTGCAGGAAATATTTTGAAAATATAATTGTTATGTATGAAATTAATAATATACATAAAATAATGAGGAACATAATATATTTTTAATAAGGTATATTTGCATACAACATAATTATATTTTAATAATGTATAAAAATGATGCAAAAATGTTTATTTAAAAAAAAAGGAGATTTGGAGAAATTGAGTGGATATTTGACAATTTTTTAATAATGTTTAATGTTACATAAAACAAAAATTTAGAAATTAAATTTATGACTAACCAAATTTTTTTGCATCATCAATTTCAGTTGAAATGATTTTAAACATCTTCCCAAAATGAGAGTTTTAGACATTTAAATACATACCATATAAACAAGTTTTTTTTAAAAAAAAAAAATGTACAGAAAATCTTTAATTGTAATACTAAGGATAGAAATTTGATATTTATTTTTGTACTTGAGATTTTACTCTACAACAATGTACAACTGTTTATTATTTAGATAATTTTATTACAAAAATCATCTACACTTAAAAACATTATAAATTAAATAATGTCTACTTATTAGGTTTGGTTTGTCAATCAACAGTCATTTTTTGCACATGAGAATTAATTAGATCTCATATACGAGAAGAGTTTCATTGTATTGTAGTGAAAATAACTTTTTCGTTAACATTCAAAATTAGAATTAAATTACATTATTTTCATCATTGTTGAATTCTAAAGTAAACTTTAAAATATTAAAATAATTATCATTTTAGTATAAAATTTCTTATTTAAGATCTCAAGGAAAAAAGAGTCAGCATTAAACAATTATATATTTTAAAAAAAAACATAATATCCAAAATTCTACAATGAATATAAAGTTCTATATAAAGCTCATAAATGCCTTTTATAAACAATCAAAATGTATTAATACTGTAATTAAATAAAACTCAGTTTGTTATAGAAATTTAGTTAAAGATAAATAGTGCTTCATTTCTCTAAACTAATTGTGCTATTTACAGCTAAATATCCTAGCAATGTAAATGATACAGCATTTGAATATATTTTTTTCTTATTATTTCAAATCAATTTTTATCAACCTGCATTTGGTCTCAAACTATTTTTAACAATAAAATAAATATTTACAAAAATTATTTCATTAACAATCCAAAATAATTACTACAAATAAATAATATTAGTAACAATATCAATCAAAGAGCAAAATCATAGAATCTCATTTACTGATTCGAAATTGCTTCAAGTTACTGAAAATACACTCTCTCATTTAAGAGTATAATCTTATTTCACAATTCCAAAATAATTTTGGCATTTATAAAAAAAAACTTACATGGTTAAGAAAAATATGATATTAAATTTATCTAAAAATTCACTTTTTGTAAATTTAACATAAAATAATTTTCCTAGCATTATAATTAATATTAATATAGCATTAATTACTATATTGAATAATTTAGTTAATCGCATTATCATTAATATTAATTTTTTATGACAATTTGCAGAAATCTTGTAAATTTAATGATAATATTAAAATTAACCAGAGAAACAGACATTTTGTAGTTAACGTTGTTGTGAAATGCATTGTTTCTTATAATTTACTAGGTGTTGTTGTTGTTATTATTAGATATTGGTTATCAACATTCATTGTATACTATGTATGAAATAAAATCGGTAACGAAACACACGGATATATCTATAGATGTAAGAAACTTTTTTATAACGAGCTACATTATTATTTGTTAAAAAATTTCATCGCACACCAATTTAATGTCATGGTATAAACAATTTTTGTTCAATGCTCTAAAACAACGTATTTTTGAAGGAAAGAGAGAAGCTGAAAATATTTATAACATTTTAAATAATTTTTATTTTTCAAAGAAAACACTATTACATGTAAATAAATATAAATTCACATTTTTGAAAGACAAAATTTTTCTTGATGTTATAAGAAAAATTGTGTATATTTCTTTAATAATGACAAATACTTTAAAAAACTCAGTTAAATGAAATACTAGAATAGATCTAAAGTTGATAATTATGTTAAATTTCAGTTTGTATGCTAAAAAATCTCGAATGTCCATATAACATAACATAAATAAAAATTTATTCCTCCTACTTTCCACCATAACATATTATACAAGGTGGCCAATGTCATATGATCCATCAACCTATAATAGTTAAAAAAAAATTGGAACATATTTTAACTGACAAAGTACAAATGATAAATTTTTATTTATAATTTATCAACAAAATTATATTTCATAAAAGCAATAAAAAATTAAAAATAAATCTTAACTTATATATTGAATTATGATAAATAATTATTTTTGGAGCAATAAAATATTTAAATGATTTTTTGTGAGAAAGTGATGAGAAATAAATAATATTTCCAAATTAATATCACACAAATTCATGATTTTGATGACAATTTTATTTTTATTTTCTTAAAAGAAAATGAAAAATATTCTGTTGTTTTAAAATGAACATTAATATACTTCAGTATTAATTCCAAAGAACTATTTTGTAAATATTTGAAAACATGAACACAAATGTGATTCTAATTTTTTAGTCGATGAATAACATCAAATAAATGTCACAAATTTTTAAATTTCAAAGAAATTTCTTTTTTTGGTTTGATTTTACACTGAATTACTCAATTATATTTGACAATATTGAAATAATTAATTGCTATAAAGTTTTAAGCATATTGATACTAAATATGAAGAAAATATAAAAGTAAACTACCAAAATAATGATTTAATAATGTGAATTTTCATAAGAATGATTTATAAATAGTGTCACTACCATACTTATAACATTTTTGTTAAATGATACAAACAAATATTTATTTTTAAAATCCTGTGATCATTAACATGTGTGCAAGTATATATATATCAAATGACATTGTCTAACACCTGACCTTCAATTCATTAGTTTGTAGGTTAGGCTTCTACGTCAGGTTGATATTTATAGTGACTCGAAATTTATTTAAAGCATTATATATCAATTGAATTAGACAACAGTGTGTACACAAAGTAACCATAGAAACAGACATAATTATGTGTATTTAGTAATAAAA
>JAPDSC010040021.1:0-11959 GCA_026290005.1 Latrodectus geometricus
GAATTCTTTTTGGAATAAATTTAAATAACTTATTTGTTTTTAGAAAAAAAAGAGTTTGTTTTTCATATTTTATGTTTGTACATTATCGTTATTAAAATTGCAAAGCCATGAAGGAAAACACAAATAAAACAAAAATATTTATTATACCTAAACATTATATAATGAGGACAAAATGGATTAAATTTTAAACAGTTTGGGCGCCTATAATTTAGGGAGGAGGTCAAATTTGTAGAAGTAGTTGTCGCTTTTGGCAGCTAAAATTACACTTACTTGGTTAGAGATGAAATGAAATCAACTTAAATGGAATTAACAGAAATAAGAAACTCATTCCATGCTATTTTAAGCCTATGCTACATTTCATCAACTGTAGAAGCGTGAGTGAGGTATGGGTCAATCTGCTAGTTATCAGCAGAAGTTTTCATTCGATAAGAGGTCTAGAAACCCATTGCTTTGTTGTCCGCGAAGGTTTAAGATATCAGAAATGTACATATCGCTGCTCAAGTTACCATCGATCGGACTAGAGATGTATATGCCGTGTATATCTGATAGCAGTTTGTGCCTTCACTCAGAGTACATTGTCTCCATGAACATATGGAACAATATAAAGCGATTTATGTCCTCCTTCCTGTTATTCTAAGGAGAACATAAAGCGATTTATGTTCTCCTTAGAATATCACGACACGTACACGGCCTCTAGAATATTGCTCGGCAGAACCAGGATTCACCTGAAAAGATGGCATTATGCGATTCCTGTATACAACATTGTAGTTTAATGCACTAGAGTCACTATCTGTGTTTTAGATGCATTGTTAAGGAAAATCGAAAAGTCGCCATGCCGACAGTTCGTACTGCTGCTTAGTGGTAAGACAGCGCTCTACATACCGATAAAACATAAAAACGATGCAAAGATACCGAGTTCAGTCCTATCGTTATCGTACAATGAGAAATGGGTGCCATGCTTCAGGCTTTTGCATGTTGGTTTACCGAGGCGAGTGCCTTGGAGTTCTTCGAGTCTTTTCCTTTGAGAGACGTGAATAAGTACCATTACCTACGAAAACTCCTTCAAAAAGACGATTAACACTTTGAGTATTAAAACAATCTGTAGGCTCTAAGTTTGTGCACTCGCATGATGATACGAGCGAATAAAGGATGTGATGTAAATTAACTAATTTCCTGACTAATGGTTCGTGATGTGATAGTCCGGTTTTGCAAAGCGAACTTCTCAATGTCTGTTCTTTATAACATTACTCATGAAAGTATGTTGAGATTCTTTATGCCATTTATTATGTTTTTTAGAAACCCATCGATTCCATATTATCTGAACATTGTTTAGATTTCCACAAGTGCGAGAAAGAATATAACAGAAAATTAATCCATAGTATTGATAGGCAACTATCTTGTTTCTGTCGAATTCCAAAAACTGCTGGTAAGCATTTCTTTTTCTCATTCGAGGCATGAAATGATAATATTAGAAACTTTCACCTTACAAAGTGACTTTTTATATAAAAAATCAATTACACAACTTTTCTTTTTTGCAGTGTTACAGATGTCATTTGTACCTCCTGCAGTGTCTAAATGTGCTGAAATACTAATCATTTGCATATTCCAATCTCTTCTTTCCTTTATGTATTTTTGAAACTCTTAAGATCATTTCTTCTTGATGTTGCTTTTTTAATGGCCAGGAGTGTATTTTAGGCATCTTTAAAGTTAAAAATCTTTAACGTAAATATTAATAGAAGTGATATTATAATAACGTATTTAAACACGTTTTTCAAAATAGGAAGCTGATTGAGCATAAAAATATGTAGATTTTGCAGACATAGGTAAAAATATTTTTAAAAATTTCAAGACATTAATACTCATATGCTAAAGCGAGGATAAAAAATTCTATTCATTGACTTCATATTGCTCTTCCACAGAACTTGAAAGTAATTTGAAGTATAAACACTTAATATCTTAATAAATAGAATGAATACATACGCCATAATCACGATGGACAACTACCTCGTTTATCGAATTCTAATAATTGTTGATAAGCATTTTTTCTTATTATTTAAGGCATGAAATGGTATTCTTAAAAACTCCAACTTACAAAGCGATTTCCGAATGGGAAATCTATTGCTATGCTTTTCTTTCATGCTTGTGGATGTCGTTTATACCTCCTTCATCGTCTAAATGTGCTGAAATACTAATCATTTGCATATTCTAAGCCCTTTTTACTCTCATGTATTTTTGACATTCGAAAGATCATTTCTTCTTGATGTTGTAATTTTAATAAACAACAATGTATTTTAGACAGCTTTATTAGGTCTTAATCCTGAAAATCTTGGGACAATTTCTTCTGAATTCAGTAAACATTGGGTTTATTAACATAAAAAAAATATTTTAAGGTTATTTAGTCTTCACTTTTATTGGATGGGGATGGTAGAAATGCTCAAAAATAATTCAGATGAAAGTTGAAGTCATGGATTTCGGGTTCGATGAACTTAATCTTCATAGATGGAATAAATAGAGATCATTAAATGAGAGGAATTGTGACATTCTCAATGACTTTGAGGTACCGTCATGCCTCATTTAAAAAGGAGAAGAGTAAAGAGAAGGAAAATAAAATGTCGTGACTGAGCTTAGTTAGAACATCTAAGAATTTTTCTAAGCTTATTGGTGACAATTCCAATGATATTTGATCTGATATTTAGTCAAATTGCACAAAACTTAGAAGAAAATACTTCATAAAGGTCAGTAAGTGATAATCGGAAATTATGAAATATTGTCTTCGATTTTAATAAAATAACTAAAGATAAAAAATTTAGTATCGAAATATGTAAAATTCAAATAAATTAATGTATTTAAAATTTTATAATTACTTTGATAAATGGCAACACATAAAAGACATTTCCTATTTAAATGATTGGTATTAATGAGGAAGAGAATTAAATTATTTAAAATTATCGAAATTAGTATCAAATCTACATATTGTTACACTTGTGTTCATCCCATTATAGACCCATACGTGATTTTAGTTTTATATATTGATAAAGTAGAATTTGCTATAAATAAAGAATTGCAAATTCTTTTACTTACAAGCAATCAATACACATAAATTGAGACCATTATCACATTTCTATTGTATTAAAGCTTATTTAGAAAGCATTAATGAAGTTTTCAATAGTTTTATAATATAATATTTCATATATTGGTTTTGTCTTACAAAACCGATATATGAAATTTTTAGAAATTAGAATCTATGTGAAATAAAATTTTTTTTTATGAAACCTGTGTGCAAGATATATGTAATTAAGAAAAATATATAATTTTAACAATGCTTATTATTCTAAAACCATTTTAGAAGAGGTTATTTATGATGATAACCTTGAGGAAGAAACTGGAAAACAACATCTTGAGAAGAAAAAAAGATGTGAACAATTTATGTGTGAAAAAAATAAAAAGAATCCTATGCATATATATATATATATATATATATATATATATATTAAAATACATTAAAAATAAATAAATTTTTTGAAAAAATAAATATTTATAATGATTGAAAAAAATTTCAAGGAAAATGTCATGCGTGATAAAAAAAAAAGTTAAAAGTGTGTCACATTACGAAAGAGGAAAATTTAAAGTTCTTCACAATAAATTGAACAACAAAGTACATATTACTACCTGTCCTGTTTTTTTCCTCTCAGCGATTATTTCCAGAGTTACCGTTTTAAAAAATTCCAAACTTTCTACATCGAAAGCTCTGATCTTAAGAAATTTCATAACTTTTGGCATTAGCACTGTGAAAAAAAGCAAATAAGTAAATTCATTCTAATAGAAGAAGGATATTTCTTTTGAATATTTGTTGCATTTTGACTGATAAAATGAATCATAAAATATTTATATTTATAAAAAATATACAGAAAGATCATAATAAAAAATATGAGTTTATCATGTGATATATATATATACATATTGTGCACAAATGACAGTGTATATTATTGTTTTATTATATAAATAATAAACTATTCACATATAAGAAACTATTCAACTGCAACAATTATTTATATTTAGTTGTACAAATGTAATATCAATGAAAAGAAAAACTATAATTTTACTATCATACTTATAATTAATTTTACATAATTTGAACTAGAGTTTATTGTTAAATATAAATAAATAACTGATTGGAGCTAATTCGTATTCTAATTGTGATTTGAAATAAAAATTTTAATGCTGTGATTATAATATTACTTGTATAATTTTCTTTTTATAATACCATATAATGTTAAAAGTATTTTAATTTTAAAGTCTAAATTTTTCGTCCGTTATAATTTCGTTCTTGTAGCAACTCTCTCTTAAATGCAATGATTGTCTACCACTGCTCCGTAAAAGAATTCTTCTGTGGACTTCCTGAGTTGTGGCAGCTACTGCAACGCTTCTATGTATCTAACTATAATATTTATAATAATGCTAATTTGTGTTGTGGATAGTTTAAAATAAAAACATTTATACTCTGAATCTCTTGACTATTTATTTCTAAAATACTTAGATAGTCCCCTTATATTGTTACTTTCTGTCATTGTTGCCCAAATATTCAAGCGCAATTGTATTTACACATAATTACACGTAAATATATATGGGGATGGTTGCTGCTTTACATTCACAATGTTATTTGCAAACAATCACTAATTTGACCTGCAAATACATTTTAAAGTATTTGAACTTAAATTATGTTATAATTATCTGAAATTTTGACAAATTAAAACTTTGGTGGCAACAGAATTTGGAAGATTTTCAAATCAAATACATGACTAAGGGATATTGTCTTATTAATTTATTGTTATTATTTGCCTTAAGCAAAAAAGAATAATGTATTCAAAGTTGTATAATGTATTTGCTTAACAATAAAAGTTAAGCAAAATATGCATACCAATTTTAAAACACGCAAAACAGTTATTTGGTTAATAACATCAAAACCACTAAGGAGAAGAAAAATAATAAAATCTAATTCTCTATAACGAATGAGGCGCAAAACTATTTAGCGAATGCGTGAATAATTTTTAAAACTTTTTTAAAAATTGTTTTTTACAGAAAAATCTGTGACAATTTTCATAAGCTTGACTATTGCCTTCTCCGCTTGAAATTATGTTTAATCGATTCAGAAAAACAAATTTGTATGAAAAAGTACTCAAAAATAAGTGTGGGAAAAATAATAATATGTTACAAAATAAAAACTATTAAAAATTTGTTTATTATAGTTACTTATAAAAAATTTGTTCATTTAAGTTTAGAAAATGGTTTATTAGTCACTATGTAGTAATTTTTTGCATATGAAGACTGACTCGATTTTTTAGTTTTAATTTAATTTTGAATCCCTACATTTATTTATGAGATGATGGTAACTGGATCAAGTAATTTTTGAATTGAAGAGAGCTGATTATTCCGTAACACAATTTGTGAAAGGTAATTGGGATTTTTTATAACAATTTTAACAAGATTTAAACAAGATTTTTTACAACTGTAGTCATATGTAACTTTAATTAGCCAATGAAGAATATTTTTCTATAAAAACAATAAGGAAATTTAATTATTATTGATTTGATATCAAATGAAGTTTAACTCCATCAAAAAAATCTCTTTTAAGACAGAAGGACATTTTCTAAATTCAAAAGTAACATATTTAATTTAAAAAAAAATGACTACATGAAATATTTGCAACATGAAATCAGTCAATTCTTGTGAATAAATGTTTTACATAGAAAATAAAGATTTTTATATACAATTCTTGCAGTATTTTTTTTCTTATTTTTCTAGTCATTTTATAAAAATTTTGTGCAAAAACTCTAGGACACAATATTTGTGACGCTCAATATATATATATATATATATATATATATATATATATATATTCGGTTATGAGTGGTAGGTTTAAAATAGAAGTTAACAAAGAAAATTTCGGCACATTTTACAGTTTTTTTTTTCCTGATAAAGGTGAAAATGCATGTATGTCAGATGGTTGAAATTGTGAATGGTGTATACTGTTGTAATACTCTGTAACAAAAAAATTATATATCATTTATTATTTTACAGTAGTATATAAACTAATTTTATAAACATTCATAAAACTGGAAAATTTATTGAAAATTGAAGAATATTGAGGAAAGTAGTCATATTTAATTCTTGCACTCTGTTTCTTATTTTACATAAAAAGTAAATTTATTATTATAGTAAAAGTATTATTAATATTATAATAAAAGTTATATTTTCTGTATTGAATTTACATAGAAATCTTTTGATAGAATTATTCTTAAAAGTCAATTCGATATCATTATATGTGAAATTTATACCAAAAATAAATATAAATAAATTTCTATCGTATTTAAATTTCATTAATTCTTTCGGATTTTGAAGTTAATTAAGTAATTAATTTTTTATCAATTAACAAAATATCTATTAGAATATCCTTTCATTTAACGTCCAGAAAAATAGGCTTTAAATACCTTCAATGGAAATTTAAAGTTATTCTTTAAAAAAAGTAGATCTTGAGTGAACTTTACTTTGTGGAAGTAAAAAGGAAGAGAAAATTAAGGCTATAGAATTCACTTACAAAACAATAGAAACTTGATACTGACTCCAGAAAATCCACGTTTTGCCATTCTAACGAATATATTCTCAGGATCATTATGAGAGTCAATTTTGGTGGAGAAGGCAGAACTGGCAATAACGTCCATTGTGAAACCACCGAAAATTCTGAAACAATAAATTCCTTGATTTAAGGAGCATATTGATAGTACCACGCAATAACAAGAAAGTAAAATTAAGTTACATATAAATAAATTAAACTATGCGTGTGTGTGTGTGTGAATTTAAAAAAAATTATAAACATCATTATTTTTTAGCTCTTTCAGTGTGAATGCAACAAAAGACCGACAACAAGGCCAATCTCATTGGTGTTTTGAATCACATGCTCGTTATTATAAACTCACAACTTAGATTTTTTTATGTTTATAAGAGTTTTTGGATATTATAATTTTTAATAATAGAAGAACATACGATAGTTTAAATTTGTACTTTTAAGTTAAAATTCTTTAGTTTAAAATTAACACAATTACAGCTTATTATTGATCATGTCATGATCTACTATAAATACGTAAAAGACTATGGAAGCTTGAGCATATTAATAAGTCGCAAAGTTAATAATAAAGCTTTAGCCATGATATACACTCAGATTTGATGAACGTATCCAGAATTAACAAATAGTTGATACGATTTGTTTGACACTGTGCGGAGATTTTTTACATATGAAGGTTAACTTATCTAGCGTCTACTGTTTAGGGAGTATTATGAACCACTAAGAGTGTCTATGACAAAGTGCGAGTTAATCTTTGAGCCATTAAATTGAAACAAAGAATTAGTCACTGAACTGCCAACTCAGCTTTATAAAAAAGTAAAAAGTGTTAATATATTTATGTGTCCAACACATCACTGATTAGAAATTCATCTCTTTTAATGTCAAAATCAAAAGGTTTTCACCATGTATTCATATGAATCACATATTTATATATTTTCTACTATTTTCTAATGATTATTAGAGTTATTTGACATTCTCACATAAAACATTTTCGCAGCAAGTTTGGATTAAATAACAAAACATCTATTTTATTCAACAGCTTTAGTTTCAGATGAACTTTTCTTTTGTTGAAAATAAAAATAGTTTTGTTTCGAGAAATTGAAGTAATAATGCACGGTACACGGTTATTTTTTGTGATATGATATAAAAAGGACTTCAAGTAAATAGAAATATTGTAAAACTATTTATTGAGTAGATAAATTATGTTTAGGAAATATACTGAACTACAAATGATATTAGATAAAGATTGAGACTAAACTATATGAGATAAAGAATTTTACAGCCTAAGTTATAAAACAAAATTTTCTGACTTACTTAATTTGCTGTTACCTTAAAAGAGAAACATACACAGAAATCAATCAAATCAAATCAGATGTAACAGGTATCAGTGAATTTAATTTATTTTTTATTTCAGCAAAAGCTGTTTTATTAGTACATTTTTTTCGTATACTGTAAGTATACGCAAAAAATAACATATTTTATTTATTCCATTGAAAAGTATTTTTTCTCAAAAATGAACGAAATTGGACGAAATATTTTTTTTATAAATAACATATATCTCATTGTAAGTGCTTTATAATTAAGAAATTAGAGCTATTAATTATGGACAAAACTTCAGAGTTTGATTCAACAACTCATGATCTAATTTTTTGGAGAATTTATATTTTTAGCAGTTTGGAACCTAACTTGGATGGAAGTAGGTCACATTAGCCGCTTTATACAAAAATAAATAATAGAGCAATGAACTAATCTGAAATATAATATTGAACACCTGTAAGTTGGTTAATTTTAATCGTACAACAAGATTCTTTTGTGTTTTGTTTTAATATAAATAAAAAAGTAGCTTAAATGTTACACGAAATTATTATAAATTTTTATAAAATGGCGTTTCTTATAATTCAAAGACTTGTTTCTACATAACAGCTTGGAATCTGTTTGGTTTGCCATTCTACAGTCAATTTTCACACAAATGATCTTATTCAGACTTCTATAGAACCCTTTCTGCCAGTCAGATTTTGATGAAACTTTGTATATGCCTCATATAGATCCCGAGGAAAAGATTTGTACAATAAAAAAAAAGCTTAAATTTATCCCCGAAAGGGATTGTGGTACCAAAAGAAGAACGAAAAAAAACCAGTTTTAATCATTAAAATTTATTTAATTACAAAATATCATCAACACGTGAGCAACCAACATCAATTATGTTTTGAAAGGATATTATAGAGTCATCAGTGGTAGTAAGAAGAAACTCAGCTACATAAAACGCAATATTTGATTTCAGTGTACGTAAAGAATTGACTCCTTCTCCATAAACAAGATCGTTTCTTATTGCGGGAATCCCCACAACCAGTAATTACATGGATATAAGTCGGATGAACGAAGAAGCCAGACATTAGAAAATATTCTGGATATTACAGTATTCTTGCCAAAGTACACGAAGCAGTTCTTTGACTTTGCAGTCCTTCCAATGCAAGAAGTTATTCTATCTTGCATGAAGACAATAGTCTGGGGAAATATTGTCATTCTTGTAAATCAAGAATGACGTATTTTCATAGGAATTCATTGCATTATGAACATGTGACAGAGAACAATTTAGAACCTAGAGGAGTCAAAGTATTAAAGGGAAAAGGTCCAAGAATAAAATCTCTATCAAACCCACAAATTTGAAGTGGTTGTTGGAGAAAGTCTGTAAGGGAATATACTATGGGAGACAATTTTGATTATTCACAGTTTGGTATAAAAAAGTGCAAGACATTAAACGATAGAAATTTTCCAAAGCCATGCATCGTTAAAAATCATTGATGCCGCAAGCAAAAACAGAGCGTGTTTGATGCTTTTGTAGTCGCAGCACTTAGTTCACGTGGATCATTTACGGACACAATTTTAAACTGAATTACAATTTTTCGTATAGTTGATCAAGAAGATATTTGCCTGTTTCTTTTCAAATATTATTCAAACATCTTTTTTTCAGCCACTCTAAAATTTTTTGACTTAGTATCAAGTTGAAAGAGAGAATTATGTATCTTTCAGCATTAAATAGTTAATAAAATTTGAATATCATGTTTAAAAATATTCGAATTATTAAATTGGGAAGTAGGTTCAGCTTGATAAAATAAATAAAATTCCTTCCACACAAATTTGTTAAAACCACAACAGTTCTTATAAATCACGCCATTCTTGATTTAAACGAGTGGCAATTTTTGCAGGTTATTGTCTTCATACACGACAGATTTACATCTTACATTAAGAGAACTGCTAAGTCAAAGAATTGGTTCTTGCTAACTTTGGCAAGAACCATGTAATATCCAGAATTTTTCCTAATGTCTGGTTTCCTTGTCATCGCTCGACCTATATCCATATCTGGCTGTGAGCATTTCTAAAAGACCATATTTATGGCTGTCGTGGTGTAACTCGGTATATAAAGAAACACCGAGCTAACCCAGGTTCTTAGATAATAGTGGAGACTTGTTGAGAACAAATTAGAAAGACAAAGTTAAATAACAACACAATTTTATTGTACTATTAACATTTAAATATTTACATTTAACATTCTTGGTTAATTATCTTAATAATATATAAACTTTATCAAAACATATTTAGGAAACAGTGGGGCCAGGGTCCTGAGGAAGAGATTAAAAAGACTCACCCCCTATAAAGTGCTTCACCCATGGTAGGTCAGTACAGTCATTCCTCTTTCTTTAGGCTCTCCTTTCATCATTACATTGCTCCAGTATTACCCGTGAACTGGTCTGCTCCATGTCCCTCATTTGGGTAGATCTGTGCTTCACCTCTCCGTCAATTTCACTCTATTATCGGTGGACTATATTTCTCCCATATCTCATCGGAATCCTATATCGCATCCTAGGCTTGGTTCTCCATATATCTCGTCTGAGGCTTTTGTGTCTTCCTTTTCATTCGTTGGAAACTTTTGTGTCTTCATCTCTACTCCCATTTCTTCTATTGGCTATTTTCTTATCATAAAATGAATGCGTAACTTGTAGTCTTTCAGGGAATGGTCTGAAATCTCCTCTCCAAACTCTTGATTGGCCACACACACATACAAAAGATCACATTTTTATATTACACGGACCACCCATGCATTCCAAGGGGAAAAGGACCCTGAGATGGAAAACTGCTATAAACTTTAAGTGGAGTTTTCAGGTGCCACTTTGAAATGTCTAGTTTTATTTCATTATTACACTTGTCTCATCGTATTACAATTTTTATGAATTTCCTTTCCTTTACATTTTAAACACTACCGCCGAGAGGAATTGTTACTGAATTCATTGTACAATAAAACATGTGTTTCCTCTGCGGCTTCTTTTATGTCGTTTGCACTACGACGATGGGGAAGGAGTTTTATTTATTTTAACAATGAATTAAATTTCATTTTTTAAGTCCTTTTTATTGAATTTACATCTTTAAAAAGGAGTTAAATTATTTCTCATGATATTATATATGAATACATATATACATTTATAATAAAAAATAAAATTTTCTAATGCTTTTTTTAATATGCTGTATTACACAAAATGAAAAATTTAATAATTTACCTGGAAATATTTACAGATTTATTTTTTTCTGCTTCCTTCTTAAAATTTTGAATAGCTGTACTTGCACAATCTTGAAATATGCTCATAACCTAAATAAATTTGAGAATTAGGTTGCTTATAACAACTTTGAGAATAAGAAATATAGAAAAAAGAAAATCATATTTTTATGTTGAATGAAATTTGCACTAGAAAAGAGCTATAAATAAAACATGAGAAAAAATAACATTAGAAAGTCTTCATTTTAATCTTTCTTTAGTTTGTTAAAGAAAACTGTTAAATTTAGTTTTGCTGTTACACACAATTGCTTACGAATAATTTTAAAAAAGAAAAGCTTGAAAGATTTCTGAAAATGCTTTTTATAAGCAAAAAATGAAGAAGCTGTTTTTAAGGTCACAAACATTTTTATTTATTTATAATCCCATAGTAAAGGCTTTACTTAATATTCTCTGAACTCTGGGACTTAATGAGCTTCAGAAAATTATATAACAGTCATTAATCATATGGAGACGCAGGGAGCAAAAAACAATATTCTTCTTTTGTTACTTCACAACAGGTGGAAAGGAACTTGTAACCTCTTACTTTGAAGTTTACATTACTATTAGACCATGTTAAACCCATTTCAATATTCTTACTAGATAAACTTCTTTAGACTAACTTGATCAGATCAGCATATACAAATATGCTAAATAATAATAAATAAAAATACGCTTAAAACTGGGCATACGGTTACAACGTTCTATAAATTCTTAACCCGTTCTATGATGATTACCCATAAAGATCGGAAGAG